>VWZZ01000691.1:642443-676137 GCA_013399095.1 Psophia crepitans
TGGAGCCGCGCACGCAAACAAGCCGCGCTTCTCCCCCCTGCAAAACCTTGCAAACTTTTATAGCTTCTTTTAATTGCTGCAGGAGGAGGGACACATGCAATGAAAATACTGAGCGGTGTTTGGTGCTTTGCTATCTCTCTCGTTTATTGCCTGTGGTATCCGGATGGGTCCTGTGCCCCTGAAATTACATAATTTTATAAATATATAAAGCAACAGCAGGAGTATTGGGATTCAAAGGAACAAACTTTTAAAGCTGCAGTGTCCTTCCTCCCCCCCTTCTCCCCCTCGTCTGTCTCCTTCTGACAGTTTCTCAACTGGTGTGCTGTGGCTTGTTGTGAATGGGGGATCTGTGATTAAACAGGAGATTTGCGGTTTGCGGGTGACTTATTCACTCTCTTGCGCGCTGTTTTCCCTTAATTCATTGAAGTGTATTTTAAAAATGATTTCCTCGCGGAGCAGATGATCTCGTAGCTGCTGTTGTTTCTTGAAGGCGCACAACTTCGCAGAGGGTCTGTCTGCTCCCGGGGATTCTCCTTCGCTCCCCCTCCTTCCCCGGCCCCCGGATAAACCGCTGCGGCCAGACGAGCCCCTCTTTTCTGTCGCTAACTGCCAAGCCGCCTTCTGCCTCAGATTGCGTCTCGTAGTGGTGCGGGCCAGCTCCGAGGGGGCTCAGGGCGGTTGAAGTTTGGCGTCGGCTCGGTGGTGCCCGGGCGGCGGGAAGCGAGCCCGGCGGCGGGAGGGCTGCGCGCTGCCGGGCGGAGCGGAGCGGGCAGGGAGCGCTCGCCCCTGCTCCCGCCGCGGGCACGATGAGGGGCGCTGGCTTCGAACACCGCCAGAGTTTGCCGAGACGGGCGAGAGGGAGGAGGCTGCCGCTTTAATTACTTGTAAATAATTCATGAAGCGTTGCTCCTACAAGAGGGGGAGCGCGCTAGAGACGTTTCGCTCGGTAAAAATCGCTCGGTGATGGGTAAAAAATTAATTAAATAACGCCATGTAATAATACACACGGCTGTCGAAAGAAATGACGGGCGGAGAAAAGTGCGTGCCCGGCGGGAGCGGCAGCCCCCTCGGCGGCCGGGGCTGGGGCGGCGATGCCCGGCCGCCGGCGGTGGGGAGCCCGTCTCCTCTCGGACGGAGGGGTTTTCGGTTGTAGGTTGGAATATGGCTGATCATGTGTTGGCTTGTGTTTTACAGTATTTTTCCCCTTTTGGCCACACCCCCCCTTTCCCAGGCAGCTTCCCACTCAGGGAATCCGCGTACAGTAAAAGCCATCGAGATGACACACGCCGAAACATTTAATTAGAGGCGATTTGCGAGCAGGGAGCGCGCAGTTAGGCGGATGCCGAGGCGAGGAGGAGCGGGCTTGGCCGGAGGAGGCCCGGTGGCCACGGGCGTGTGTGCAGGGAGCTTTTGGCTGCGCGGGGTATATTTAGAGCTTGCGAGAGTGGATTTGGAATGCAAGCGCCTTACGTAACGAGGTTAATCAGAAACACTGGAGAAAATTTCCTTAATTTGTCGGGGAGTTTTCTGGCTGTTCGCGGGGCGGCCGTAGTTCGCGGGTGTTACACAACGCCTCTCCCGGCCGAGGGCTCCGGCGGCGCGGGCAGATGGTGCTGCCGGGGCGCGGGGCCGGCGGCAGGGAGCCCGCCGCGGCTCCTCCGGGCGCGGAGAGGGGGGAACTTTGGGATCCCGTAAATTATGTAACGCTCGGCTGCCGTTTCTGTATGGAGGGGGGGGGACGGACTGGGAAAAGCACGCGGCTGAGGGGGGGTTCTTCGCGGTCCCGAATTGTTTCGGCTTTGGTCCTGCTAACCTGCTGACCCAAATGTCCCTCCTCCCCCGGGATTAAACAGGGCAGGGGGAGGGGGTCGGGCACACGCTGACACTCGCACAGGCTCACACTCGCCGCACGCAAGCAGGCAGCGGGTTATGTAACAGTCTGAATGAAAAAACGAAGGTCAGTGATGGAGGCATCCGTGTGCAACACAATAGCGAAAGCTCTTGGATCCTGTGGCTCCGCAGTCTTTAAAGTGAAATAAAGCTTACGGCAGTAATTGGCGTATGGTTGGGAAGGGCTCGGGAGGGGAGAGGGGAGAAGGAGAGTGGCAGGGATTTGGAAAAAATAAATGTTTGGGTTTTTTCGGATGATGTAATGGAGTTGGCAGAAAATACAAGTCTACTCCTAGAGTGCAAACAGTAAGAGAATTGGAGCTGGCGTTCTGTGCTAATGTTGTGTAAATTAGCGTATTGGAAATAAATTGACCTACACGCTATACACCAGCTGATTCTGCCTTTCTAATAGTTAAAACCTGAAGATACAGAACCATGCAGGAAAACAGGACAATACTAACGTTTTGGCCTCCTCAAAATCAGGACTCGATGGATTAGGTGTTAGGTGTCCCTGTAGGCTTGCAGCTTTTCTTTTTAAAACTACTGAAATAGAATTTGACTTCTTGCTTTTTTTAATATGGTCCTTTATTTCTTATGGCAACAGTGTGACCTTAATGTGTGATGAGTATAGGTGAAATTGTTTTTAGAGCAGCTACCTTATAAGCTCATGTGTTCAGCTGTGTATTGAGTTCAAGAATTTACCTGTTTGGCTCATGATTCCGCAATGTGTTGTAAGCTGACAGGTAGGTGCTCTGGTACAATCTGTGTGGAGGACCGATGCAACTATATGGATACTTGGATACACGTACACATGCACACACATCTCTAACTGGAGGAATCCTTATTGTTTGACTTAAGAAACCCTTTAAAGCACTAGAAATATTTGTTTCATATTTGCAAAGCTGCCTTGATGCTTCAGAGTTTATAGTAATCAGTTTATATAGGGAATGAAGAAAACGAAATTGAAGGAAAGGTTGTTGATGAAAAAGTGGGGAAGTTTGCCATGGAATAAATTCTTAAGTGAAGCTTTGGCTGTTGTAACGCTAGCTTTTCAAAATGCCCTATTCCTGGATTTGCATACATGTTTGGAGTGCCAGATCCTTACATAACTTGATTTTTATTTTGCTAAGGTTATGCTGTTTGTGTTGCTGCGTAGAACGCTTAATGGAAAACATAAATTCAGGGGTTATTAAAAACACCTTTCAAATGGAGAATTGTTACGTGATTTACTTAGTATAAAGCCTGGTGTTCACCCCAAAGGAGGGGCAATATGTATCAAGATTTTTCTAAGAGCAGTCATTGTCCAGCAGGTTGAATTTCAGTCCGTGTGTGTTCTGCCACAAGGGTTTGTGGTTTGCCATGGTTAGTAGGAGGAATGCCTCACTCACCAGCTCTGGCCCTGGACTGAGACTGTTCAGTGCCACTCGTTTCACTTCGCAGGCTTTGACATCCGTGGAGTTCTCCCCATGCTGCAGTCCAAAGCTTAATGTTCTAATAGTCCCCTTAGAAATAGTCTTAATTGAATAAACTATATTTTAATAGGGAACTGTTGTCTCATTAAAAATGAAAAGTGTATAAAAAGCTTTTCAATTTGATTAAAAAAAAATGCTTTGCTTTTTTGGAACTAAGCTCTTGGTCTCAGTGGTAAGTCAGTCCAGAGAGAATGTCTTGCTGAAAAAGTAAGTTAAAGGTAGCTCTTAAATCAAGGGAAGATGCTGTGTGTAAAAACTTGTATGATGCTTTCTATTTAGCAATAGAAAGCTGCAGTTATGCAGGTACTTGTTCTTATTTTCTCACGGTTGAGGTACTGAGAGTATTTGCTGTTTTCCAGAAGCCTTTAGAATTTATTAGCATGTCATCTGTTCAGCCTGAGCCTTTCTGTACTGGTAGATGGGGGGGTGGGGTGGTTGCATTTTGTGTTTTGTTGTAATTTGTGTGATCCCCCACAAGCGGGGATGTGACATCATTAATAGTGACATCAGTAGGTTTGCAGTGTTCTTTTCCTAAAAAAATCTTTTACTGCTAGATTTTCTCTGTTTCTGGATTCAGACAATTCCACGGAGCTCAGTCATGATACAAAACTTGGTGTCTTGTTTTCAGGATAACTCTTTGAATTTTATAAATCTGCATGTTTCCTGTAGATTCTTTGGGTTGCCTTTGTCATCGTTGAGGGCTATTCTGCATGCACCGCTGATTTAGTCCTATTTTGGTAAATGATATGTGCTACGAATCCTTTAAAGGACGACATTGTTCTAAATGTTTGTAGCATAGGAGCAATAACAGCAGCAGTATGTTGTTCTCTTAGGAACAATGCAGTTCTCTTATTTCAATAAACTGTAACCTATTCTCTTTTTTTATTTGCTTGAGAAACATCTCAGGAGGTCATAAACCAGTATGTAAATACTGCTAACATTCAACCATGTGCTGTAATTTCACTAAATAAAGAACATGTTTTGTAATGGAGATTTAACGGGCTGTGTGACTATTTCAGATTGAGGTATAGCAATGTGTTTAAATGGAAAGGGCAATTTCAGCTTTGGGAGGTTGTCTGATTATTTTTTTCTTCTAGTATTTGTTTGCTAAGCTACGAAAACGTGTGCTGGGGAAAATCTGGAATGACTCGGGTGATCTCAGAGGAATCATGCTGAGAGCTATCCCAGTGAAAAAGGGGGGGGGGGGCAACCAACCTAGTTTTAAATTACTGTGATGTGTGTATCACTTCTGAAATTAATTTATGAACAGGTGATCCATTTTCTGCTGAAATATTGTTAAGAGTGTGTTTGGGTGTTGCATAGCTTAAGGATTTTTTTACAGACTCCTTGTTTCCTTGCTTCTAAACATGAAGCCAAGGGGCTCTAGTCGGAGGCGGCAGTAGCTGGTGTTGCATGGTTGTATAAGGCAGAGGAAGGGAAAGGGGAATTCTGGGCCCAGGTAGTTTAGAGTGCTGTCAAAATGGAACAGTACAGTCTTCTTAAGGCCTTCCATTTCTGTACTCCATGGCAATTGTCATCTCCTCAGCCTGTCTGTCCATCCTAGACCTTTTTCCTGTAGACACTTGTACCATCCAAGACTTGCTGTCATCTCAGTTCCTTGAGGGCAGCGTGTTGTGGAGGGGGAATCGGTGGCTGCTTCTCAAGGGGACCTGAATTTTTTCTCTGTCACAGTATGCTTACACCTGGACCTGAGCTCACCAGGGACATTCTGTAGTTTTCTGGGTTTCTGTAGCTTTGGTGGAAGAGGAAGTTCCTACAGGTAGGGTGTTGGACAAACTTTTGGATGTGTGTAAGCTTCCCCACTTCATACGCAGATTTCTGCTGTCTTATTTTCTCTTCTCATTCTTTTCTCTGAGTATCCTGTGTTTCACTTATTGCTGAGGCAGTCTTTGTAGCTTTGATAATCACTTCTGGAAATGTGTTTTACCGAGCTGTTAGGTTTAAGGTTGTGTATACGCACAGCTGGCAGACAATCCGTGCCTCCTTACCTGCACAGATTGGTACAGATATGCAGGGAAAGGCCTTACAGAGCAGAGTGTGAATTCCTCTACCGTCACTAGATCCATGTTACACACAGTTCGTGTCATAAATAGATTGAACTTCATTTTAAGGGTTGTTAGCTTTTTTGGCCCCAGTGTTCCGATAGGAGGCTCTTCTGCTTTGCTGTTCTGATAGAAAGCTGCTTCTCACCTCTAGCTGCATGCACAATCAGTTAGTTCTCTTGCTTCTCTAAGTGTTGGCTGTAAAATCTCCTTGGACTGAAAACGAAGAGGCTGGTATTGTATTTTTGTGATAGCTGAACTAACATACTGAGCTCTGTTCTCTGACTCATGGTGTAGCACTTCAGCATATCTGTTGTAGATGGTCTGTGCTGATAGAAACATGAGAATAGCTTGGGCTGTATGTCACGGGGAGTTAATTGTCTAATTTCTTGAATGTAAAGGTTGTGAATTACTCTTCATACTCTTATCTAAAGTCTCATCTCAGTGTTTCATTCTTGGCAACAACTGAGCTCTACAGAGACTAAATGTATTAGGGTGTGTACTTTTATGAAGAAATTGTAGGGCTTATTCTACAGCAGTTTAATCTTAGTTTAGCCTCATTGCACCGTTCATTTGGAAGGATCCCCAGGTGTTTTAAACACCATTGGGAACCATTTTGGTTATTACTGAAATCCAGCCACTTCTTGTGTGGATTCTGACAGCTGTTTAATGGTGCTCAGCCATGCTAAGCAGATCAGAACAGAAAGTGAAGAACACCACACCTGACTGAAACACTCAGAGGAATTTTAGGTACAGATAATATAATTATCTGCATTGGAATTGGATCGAACAGCTCTATTCCTGTAGAAAATTACTCAATATTTTCAGTGGCAGTGTATGGTCAAGAAATCGGTTTGAAATATCTTCCTGAAAATTATACCCCTAGCAGTGAGATAATCAAAGACCCTGCTGCTTACCCTACTGTGATCACCAGTTGTGGTATGATCAATGTTTTCTTCAGGTATTTATAGATGTATTAATTGTTTGGTTCCATGCTGGTATGTGAAATCTTAGAAACCAGGGGGGACAACTGGGATGTTGCAGGTCTTGCTTTGTGAAGCAGATACCTGTACAGTTTCGTTGTTTAACTAGTACGTTGCACTGCTGTATGTGAACTGTGCTCATATTAACAGAGGCTTTAAAAATGGTTGCAGGAGATCGGTCAACACTAAACCAGTAGGGGATGGTGGAGGTGAGTGTCACAGTCTTTGAGGATATTGGGGAGTATGGGGGGAGACATACAGCTCTTCTTCAGTTGTCTTTTATTTCACTTCCCATATAATCTAGCAAAACAGAATATAAACAGAAGATCTGTAAAGGATGTAAAGGAACGAAAGTTAAAATTCATGATCAACTGAATGTATGTAAATGTTCCAATAATCATGACCAACTACAGTGGCTTTCATTTATAGCTTAATCTAATAATTTCCACGCACTTCTAAAGGAACACGCTATGAAGCTGGCAACTTCTGAGAAATTGCTGTGCTGTTACAAACAGCATTTGAGCTGGCATTATAACAGCATGATAGATAGTGAGATGGAGAACAAAGTTAGCAGTTGAAACTGAGCTGAGAGAAATTGCTAGCAGAATGTGAGAAAGCAGAGTTGGATTAGGATAACCTCCCTTGTAGAATCAAATTAAACCTTTTTAAAGGTTTTATTGATTTTTAGTTTGTAGTTGTACTATGTATTTACCTCACATGGGTACATGAGATTAATGAGGCAGGTGTAGTGATCACGGAGTGAAAAACTGTGGTGCTGCTATTCTTTTTAAATGTTTCATTTTGTACAGACTGTGGGATATTTACAGCATTAATTGACAATATACGTGTGCTTTAGTTCTGCAACTGTTCAAATGCATTGAGAGTGTTTAACAGACAGCAATGATGGAAATGGAAACTGAACTCGTAGAAGGAGGTTGAACAGAGCCCCCTCTACCTTTTTTATTAATTGCATAAAAATCCTTAAAAACAGTGTCCTTGTCCAGAGACGTGTGTTTGTGTGAAGAATGGTGAATATGTGGCTGAGGTGGCTGTAGCTGGCTTTAAAAATATGGCTGAAAGAATACAAAATGGGGAGGGGGGGGAAAAAGTATCAAAAAACAGAGGTAGACCATTTGGCATAAGTGCTGTCAAGTATGCATCCAGTAGCATTGCCAACTCCTCACAGATGAGAGGAATTTTTTTCCGTGGTAATGTAGAAGTGTATGCCATGCACTTCTGAAATATATATTTGCAAAACTGTAGACATCATGGGGAAGACTTAAATTATGTATTAGCAGAGCTTGGCTTGACTGTTTGGCACTGAAGCAAGGTCTGTTAGATACAGTCAAGGATAAAACCAAGGCCAAGGCTTATGAAATACAGATTATAGGGTTTATTTTCTTCCTGTCGTGGAAGTGTGAGAACACTTTAAAGCAGGTTTTCCCTTCATAGTTTCTTTTCAAAGGTACAGGTGGGGGAAAAAAAGAGCCTTTTTATGAACTGGTAGATGACTTTGCCAAAGTCTGCACCAAGTGCAAATCAGTTAGAGGGCTATGCTGCATTGCATCCCGTAACTAAGGGCAGAAAGGGTAAGGTTTAAACTATTCCTTTGAAAGAGGTCTTGGTTTGATAAGACAGGCTAAAATATAGCTTTTGTTATGATTTTACTTGAAGTAAAAAACTGTCAGCATAAAGTATATTCTAATTCCTGTGTATATTAAAAGGAAACTAGGGCATATCAAAACCCTCTTCTCTTTGCATCATACTTCATTTGTGTAACCTGCAAGAGAAGTTTTGTTAGTTGTTGTCATTATGGAAGTTAGGAAGGGTCCTTTACTGCCTGGGTTGTTACAGAGAGGCCTTTCAAAAATTCTGATGAAATATACGCTAAACTATTAACATCTGATGTTGAGTCATTGTATTTCTCAGGTAATACGTGTAAAAGTTAAGTCTGTTAGCAAAAGCACAAAAGCAACTCTTTTCAGGGTTGGTGCTTGGAAGAGTAATGGATGAAGACACATGTAATGACATTGTACTTTCAGTCTCTAAGCATTTTGGTCCATCTGTCAATGGGGCCATCTTACAAACCAGAAAGTCATTTCTACAGATTTCATTACCATTCTACAGATTTCATTACCATTCAACACTCCATGCCATTTGTAAGGGTGTAGGGCGTATTATTTTCTGCTGAAATCAGGTGTCTTTTTATAAACTGAAGTAACCTGATTTTCATGAACATGAATCTGCCCGAGATCAGATTAAGGTCAGTCATGTGTTAGCAACATGAAAGCAACCCTTGGCAATTAGAGGAGTTCTGCTCTACTGGCAGAAGACTTGATCCTGTGACAGTTTATATGTGTGTTTAACACTGAGAGTCATGAGTGATTCTGTTCATGTCAGTGATGCTGCTTCTCTGTACAGAGCTAGGGGTCTATGTGTAGTGAAGATCAAGGGAGGACTCAAAACCACGGTGAAATTGTTTAAGAAAATACAAAATTCTAATACCAATGACAATGACTTTAGGAAAAAAGATGAATTAACTGTTGTTTTCAGGGTAGGTGGGGCTGGATGAGTAGTTGTAATTACTTTGGCAGATATATCGTTACCCTGCTATAATTTTACTTGCAGGATCGTACTGTGGCTCCATTGCTACAGATGAATTTATATCCTTACTTAAAAATAGCTGCTAGGAGATGAGCAAGAATTTCCTCATCTACAGAACCTGAGTTGCACTTCTCTGTTGCTGTATATGGAACGTGCTTGCTAAGATGACTAGAAGTTTTATTTTGTGATTACTGAAATCCAAGAACTTTTCTTTTAGCAATCAAAGAGTTTTTTCTGTTTTCTGACAGAAAGAAGAAGGGAGGGAAAGGAGAACAAATTGTAGGGACTTACCTGCAGGAAATCTAGAAAGCTGCCTGTTGAGGTGACCTGGCTTATTGTTATTTTTCTTTCTCGTCTTTGGCTAGTTGTCAAAATTTGCTTCTACTGTGTTGGCTGCTTCTAACAGGGTTTGACCATAACTGAATTCTCTTCCCTGTTCTGTTTTCTGGGTAAATTACATAGTACTACTTCACCTCTTTAAAAAAGATTCTTGGCTCTAGTTCGTGAGAAGTTGCAGTTGATAACTTCTTTTGTCCATAATACCCCACTGAAATGACTGTGCCAGGTCAGCAGTGTCCCAGAGATGCTCTAGTGTGACTAGTAGTGCAATATCCAAGGCTATGCAAAAGAAGGAAAGATATTTTTTTTTTGTTTCTTAAAGAAAAGCAAAATCTTTCCAAAATGCTTGCTAGTCATTAAGTTTCCACAGCAGTGCTTGCACCTCTTAGGAACAGGCTTAAGGGGTTCTGTCACTAAAATCTTTGGCTTCAGTTCTCCAAAGAACGCTCCCCCATACAACATTCACCTTAGAGGGGATGAGGACAAAAGATTCTGCTTGAAGCCAGGATCAACAAAGCAGCTAGGTTTGCGGATAGCCATGAGCTTCCATTTAAGCAGGCTGTGTTTAGTCCCAGTGTTGGGCTTCTCTGTTCCGGCAATGTGCTGAAATGGCTGACTGGCATTCCCAAGTCCACCTTCCTGTTGTTTTCAGCCCAATTTAAAGACTGTAGAAATGGTTTGTCACAGATCTCTGCAATTGGCAAGTCTCCTCTGAATTTCTTCCATGTATCCTTTCTTTTCTTTTCCACAGCAGAGGTTCAAAGCAGAATATCTTTAGGGATTTGAGAGCAAATGATCACAAGTGGCTAGGTGGGGACTTGTGCCAATACACTGAAAATATTTTGTTGCATTGCTTTTCTCTGCACACAGCAGAACGCACACTGGAAGCAAACTCAGCTCTGGAAAGGCAGCAATAGAAAATGTAGAAAGAAACCCAGAAAGGAAGTAAATGAAGCCAAAGGGGGAGCAGGGTAGTTTTGGGTAAGGAACAGGAAAAGAAAGACGTGGCACTTAAGGAAGAAGCGTAATGAAAGGGCACAAAGGAAAGATGACTGATTTGGAGAACAGCCTGAAAAAACTCCAACCAAACAGCCCCCCCCAAACCAAAACCCAAAAACATTTAGAAAAGGACTGGAGTAGTGGGGGAAGCTGAGGGAAGGGGAATTTACTGCCTTATTGCCTCTGGACAGTTGATATATTAATATTCTGTGATCTTGTCTTTACTACAGAATGTAATAAAATGTATTTTAGTGCATGGTGGGGTCTCAGACAGTTGCCTCTCACAGATTTGCTTCAGCACCCTATTGTTTCCAATGAGCTCTGACTAAATGCTTTTGCCATAGATGTTGTGCTAATGTGTTATATGAATTATTTGTCTTATCTCAGTGCTGTGAAATTAGAAGCCCTTTCCCACAGTGTGTTAAGCAGATTAAAATGAAAGCCTGTTTTTATGGTCCAGGAACAGTGCAAATATTAAAAAAAAAAAAAGGGAAAAAAAAGTTGTGATCTAACAGTGGGATGCTGTGAGGAGGCTTTATGACGCAAATGCATTTTGCAACCTAAATGGTGAGATAAGTTCCAAGCTTCCCTTGAAAAGGTTTATTTTGTTTTCCCTGGTATCTTAAATCAAGGGGAAGTTCTTGGGATTGGTAGTTTCTAGTAAAATACCTTTTGTTGTTGTTGTCTTTCTGAAATTAACTTCCTAAGCAGCTGTGCAATCTTTTCCTCAAAACCTTGTCAGTGACTAAAGGGCTACGTTTACTTTCTGGTAAACAGTGCTGGGACAGATCTTGAGTTGTTTTGAAAAGCACTAAACATCATGTTAAAGGCTACTATACCAGCTATCTTTTCTTTGTAAGAGAAATTGCTTTAAAAAGTAGTCAAATCATGGCTTCGCAGAGGTACTCATGAAATTCAGGATCTACGTTACTTTTTCTACTGAATTCCTGTCTTCTGTATCAGTCTCTCCTCCCTTATGGGTAGAACATACTTTAGTTAAAGCAGTATTTTATTTCTGCTGACTTTAATCTTGTTGTCATGTTCCAGGACACTTTATATGATAACTACTCTTCTATCCGTGTGATATTTGTCACATAAAAAGTCTAAAGCTGTAATGAAATTATTGTGGTCACACCACGTACTTAAAATAGAGAGCATCTTACTGTGTTCGAGCAATAGCTTAATTAAGACTTCACATGTTGTTGTAATATGTATTTGGGAGGGGACAGTAATGGTATGGCATCAGAGTGAGCAATTGGACTTTTTCTGGACTTAGTTCCTATTTCTGTAGCTTTCTAATTAATTTCTCTTGTTTGCCTATATGGAAATAAGAAACAAGATTGCATATTGCTACATCAGTGATGCTGCCCCTTGGGGCTTCTTCAGATCATGATCAGGGTTGAGAAGTTGTGGAATGCTTATGGCCTACACTGTATGGAGATTTAGGCCAAGGTGCGTTGAGTTTCAAATCACGAGGACAGGAAAAGGCAGGATTTGCAAGAGAGTTGACCCATTATTTCCCTGTCCGTGGAATAAGTTAGCAGCACCAGGCCACTGGAGTGCCATAGAAGGTACTTCAAGGTTTGACTTTTCAGGCATTTACTTCCTACAGAAGGAGGGAGAAGGCCCAAGTTGAGCATTTTTCCCTCTGTCAGTGTTGGAGGCAGTGGCTGTGCCTAAAAAGTTTTTCCTTCTTATTTTCCAGCATCTGCTCTAGGTGTCCTTTCGTAAGACTAGCTCTGCGCCCCCACGTGTCCCTGGAATACCTGTGTGTTTTGTTGGTACAGGAAATTCAAAATCCACACTCTGTCACTGGTACTGCAGTCTAAACTACTGGTGTGGATGCGGCTATGCCAGCAGAAGGGAATGTGTATCAGCTTAGTGTGTGTTCAGGGAAAGAGTGTAGCAATGCCAGCATAATTTTTTTTTCTTAAAAATTGTCCTCTGCCAAGCTATAGCTTGTCCTACTGGAGTTAGTGAGGGCTGAGGGGCAGGGCGATGGTGTTCTGTCGTAGCTGTGTTAGCAGAGCCTCCGCTGTATGCGTAATAATCTTCAGGAGATTGTAGGTGTGTCTCGGGTTAGCCCTTAGTGGCAGTTACACCACTGCTGCTCAGTGGAGTTACATGGTTTGGTTTATAAGAAGGACTTCACCTTGCAACTGTATGCTACAGTTCTGTGGTCTTCTACAGAAAGATTTTGCAGGATATGTTAAAATTCTATAAGAAATAGATAAATGGTGACAGTGGTGATGAGGAAGCGGTATTCCTTCTCTTGGTATAAATTCTTACCTGTTGTGAGTATTTTTTTCAGCATATCTTGACCAAACCAGCACAGAGAAGTTTAGCTTTAGTCTCTCATGTAGTGTCTTGATTATTGCAACCACATTTAAGTGTAAACGTAAGCAGTTGAAGGTTTTGTGTAATGCTGACGTTTCTATGTGATATTTCTCCAGAAAAGTAAATATTTCTACATTACTGTTTTCCAATGTAATGTTCTCTCTGTAAACACATTGCTTTTTATTTGCATTTTTTTCATATTTTACCAGTGTGTTTTGTTATAAGCAGAGATCTGTAACTGCTGGACGTTATTGAGGGAAAAAAAGCTATAGACGTAAATGAAGAACGCAATAGGGAGTGATTAAGCTATCTTAAAATGAAGGCATTTGAAACTTTTAATACCTGTAAATAAGGTAACTTCAATTTAAAACATACTTCAGATTTAAATTGTATCATGAAGCTGTTCTGCGTGGTTTCCATCAGCCTTTATAAGGACTCAGGAGTCTACACCTTGCCCTTTACAGGTTCCACTTTTATTTTAATTTGTCTTCCAATGTGCAATTAATAGTAATATGTAATCCTTCACTTCTGCAGCACCAAGTACAGCTTCTAGCACTGTGGAAAGGATTCTAATACAAGGTAAAAAGATGTTATTCAAGGCACTACCATAATAGCAGCCTCTTCACATTTTCCTTAAGGACAATTTGGAAGAAAAATAAAAGCCTTTCAGTGGCACAGATGTGGTTATAAATTTGTTTTCTATCACTGGTGACATTTGCTTGTGAACATTCCAAATGTGAAGGTATCTGTTCCTTCAAATTTGTTTAACACTTCACGTGGTGAAACTGAAGGACGCAGTGCAGATACGGTGTGCTTTTGTGACTCTCACATTTGGTCATCTGGATACAGATGTCCACAGAGTTACTATCGTCAAGAGTGAGGCAGGGTTCTGAGACATTAATTCTGTCTGGTTTTTTTACACTGCAAGAAGTTAATTCAGTTTGTTGTCTCAGGAGTTCTTACTGTGGCCATTGAGTTATCAAGTGCAAAAAGTCTTGCAGGAGAGCAGAGAAGCAACAAACACAGGCTGTTTGAATTTGGTGGTAGCAGTGATTTAAAGAATCAACAGAAACCTAAACTGTTTTTTAATATGGCTTAGTCTACCTGATCAACCTACAGCGTGGTTTAGTCTTACCTGATCAAGTCTGTACTTAGAAATTGAAAGGGATCATTTGGCTTTAAAAATCCCTTTCTCTAGAACTTATTTCTCCTTTGAACACAGGGAAAAAATACCTATTTCTCTTCCACACTCCCACTGCCAAGTTCAGTTGCTGTATGTGTGAGGTGACTGCAGTCACTGTGTGACAGTGCCTGATGTGTTACAGCCAGGAGCAGGCATTAGCAAGAGTGAGCATCTCATGGCTCGGCAGCACTAGGGGATGGAAGGGTGTTGGGAGGGCTCTGGTTTGGTGGCCACATCAAATGCTACTGCAGGTTCTGAGTGTAAAATGTAGGTGTTGACTCAGCCTAAGTTGATACCAACCATCAAAGAACTTTTTAATGTGAACTGGAGTTTCAGATCCAGGATGTGAAGAGAATAGAAATGCAGCATGTTATGTAACTTCAGGTTGCTAATAGGAGGTTGTATTACAGAGAAGGATTAAGGGCAAATTTTATCCAAAGGCACTTTCAGGAGCTGGAGATAGCCAAAATATCGTTAGTCACCCTTTCAGCTTTTTATTAACGGTATCTTGCTGAGACGGGTCATAGTTAAAATTGGTAAGGAAGGCTTGTTGGTAGTTGAAGTCTGAAGTAGTGGTAAAGTGATCTTTCCAGCAAAGGGGAGAGAGGTCACTGCCATTGGTTTTAGCTAGAGGAAAAAAGCCTGGTACCTGCCTTTTGGATCATCCGTTCAGGGAGCACTGGAGGAACCTGTGTTTGACAGACTTCAGAGTAGAAAGGAGTTTGACTACAACCAATTAAAATATTCTCGTGAAAGAATTATTAACTAGTAAAATTCAGAAACATGCTAGCACATGAAAGAGAGAAGCAAAGAAGAAATGATTGACCCCTTATGGATCTTCTCTTGTATTGGGAAAATCTGGCAGATACGTTATCGGTATGTTTGGAATGGCGTATTCTGGGTGCAGCAACATCTGTACATGTTCGGTGAGAAGAGAGAAAGTATCCTCTAGCAATGGAAGAGGGGCAGATTTGCTTGCAGCAATTGATGCAGATAGGTTCTCTGTCAAAGACGTAATGCTGAGATTCTTCTAGGAGAACCAAGCTAAAGTCTTCCCTCAGAGTGTAAAATAAATGGTAAAAATACTGAAACAAAACAGAAGCGTACAAGTTTCTGCTGCCTCCTTCCTGGTTCTGAGCTTAGATAAACAAATTTGGAATAGTGCTAATGCCAGCTGTTTGTGTACCCTTCAGAAGCTGGAGAAGAGATGGAATCTCAACTGCCAGTAAGCTGTGGGCTTCTCTCATAGCGAAGTCCAAAGCAGCAATTAACAGAACTGAATATTGCACTGTGTGTGGTGGACCATGTATTTCAAACACATATCAAGTTTAGCAGTATGTTTGAATTAGAGCTTTTCTTCCAGAAATCAGCCCAAATAACAGTAACCAAAAAAAGTAATCTTAGTACGAAGACCTCTCGTTGAGGTGCCACTCAAATTCTGTTAATAATGTAGGGACTTTCCATTAATTCCCATCACTGTGAAGTCAATTGATTTTCAGCTACTGGATTCATCATGATTTTGTCAGTTATACTGAAGACCCTTTTTATAGTCAGCTATTAAAAAATGTAATTCTTCAATTTTTGCATCTTTCCTGAGATCAGTAACATCCTGAATTAAAATTCCCATTTTAGGAGTAGAAATATCTCTTCAAATTGTATTTCCTTAACTCCTCAATATATACCTGTTGTCCTTTTGAAGTAAATTGCACAGTTTCCCAAGAGACTGGGGAAGCTTCTGCTCTGCTTCCTGTTTGAATCTTGCGAATGCAAGTGTTACCAAGATATTATGTGTTAAATCTGCAGTGTAACAACATCGATTTTTTTCTTACATTCTTTTCTGGATGGTAGAAGGAAGCAGAAGAGGCTTTACTACCACCACTTATTGCACCCAAATGGACATGGGAGTCACTTTTCTAACTCAAGAATTATTTCTAAAAATACTCTTATATTTATTCAAACTAGCAGCTTGCTTAAGCTTTCATATCCAAGCTAAGCATGTTTCTAAAGAGCTCTCTTTCCAACATGAAGACAGTGGGAGCTGCTGGATATTAAAATTTAAGTGAAATATTTCTATTCCTAGAGGAAAGGTGCATCTTCAGAGAAGATGCTTAATTGATAGTGACACATGTGCTGTATTTGCTTTCAGTGAACGCTTGTGAAAATTCATCTCCCCTTATGGGTCTGTGGGATTTTGAAACTCTGACCCCTTTGAAGATAAGCTTTTTTTATAAATGGGATCACTAAGATTTTCTAAAATTGAGATTGCCTGCCAGTTAGGAAGATGGAGGTGCCAAGCTAGAATTATGGTTTAATTAACCAGCCAGTAAAACATCCTGAATGTGAAGGTTTCATTCAAAGCATTTAACAAGAAGCTTTATCAAGTAATTCTAAAATAGCAAAGGAAGGTTTTAGATAGCAGTAAATGCAGGGGATGTGGTGTCCCATTAGCAGAGATGATCTCCCAGGCTGTTGCTTTAATTGATGAAATTATAACAACTGATGAACTGCTGGTATCAACATGTTGTAATGACCAATTAATGGAAACAAGGAGATGATTTTGTTTCAGAAAATTGATGTGGTGAACAACTGGAGCAGATGCAGGTATGCTCATAAATTGCGGAATTGATGCACTGAGGTACTGCGTCTGAAAGAGAAACAGCTGGGAAAGAGTTTGAGGAAGTCTTGAGTTTTGTCTTAGTAAGATAAGTACTGACAACCACACTAATAAAAGTAATGTTCCAGTAAAGTATTATTTTACTGGCTTGTGTGCTTTGTGTGTTGAAAATGTAATGGAATTGAGGTCTCCTTCCACTGAGAATTAATAAGCTGTGCTTCACTTGTGCCTTAGGTCGGAGTAACTTTGGTTTACTGTGTTGCTTTTTCTCCTCTGCGCTGCTTGTGCTACAGCCTTCTCAGTCTCTCGCCTCTAGGTATTTCTCACTCGTTTATCCCCTATATATCTTATTCCTCATTTATAGCCAAATGTTTTTCAGGGTGAGTAAACTTTGTGATAGCTTAATGAAATTTAGCTTTGCTCATTGCTGTCCTAACAACCTTACTTCTGGCTAGACAAAATTAAGCTCCAGTCTCTTTGAAGACATTTTTGTGTATGGATTTGACAAGTAACTTTAGCTGATTGCTCAAAAAGAAGCTAAGATTATGGGCTGGCAGTAGTCGCTACCAATTCAAAAAAATAAATAGGCAGTATCTAGTATTTGCTGGGAAAAGAGCCCGTGTTACACCTAGTACTTTGGTAAAGGGAGCTGCTAGCTCAGCCATGCTTTGAGGTACTGTGACCAGAGTTTGGTTTTGGGGTTTTTTTTTCATGAGGCTGGTTACAACTGCTTTTTGCTTTGTTTTTCTTCTCTTTGTAAGACTCAGCCTTAGGGAAAGGAATGTTTTTTTGTGAAATACTGAAACTTAATTGCTTAGGTTAGCTGAGAGCAAACCACGGAGTCCCCCAGGTGTAGTCTACATGTATGCCCTTGACTCACTGGAAGTGGCAATAAACATATGCAGAGGTTCAAACGGCGCTCAGAATGTTTCCTGCATAACCCTCCACTCCTAGAACAATTTATTTAGAGTCTGTTAAAATTAAAAGTAGTGCCAGGTTTTTTGTTTGCGTTTGACTCAGTGATGCTGGATATGCAATCAGCGTTCTGTGGTATGAAGTAGTCACACAATGCAAATAACCAAACAAGCAAAATCAAATTTCTGGGCTCCTAAAGGTGGAAGGAACTAGGATTAGTTGCTGAAAGAACGGTGTTGCTGCTGTTGTCATTGGTATGCTACACAACCAAAACTAGAGCATTGTAATAATGTACATAAAAGGAATTTTTGGAGGGGGAATTCTTTGGCCACTATTTACTTGCTTTGAATGGTATGGTAATAGCTGTAACTTAAAAAAAATTAAAAAGCAAATGTAGGTTGTTTCTTCCCCAGACGGGCTGATGCATGGAATCCTGAGGAACTTGTACCTTCTATGGCAGATAAGGCTGCCAGTTTCTAACCTAAGGTATAAGGAGTTACTCCCTCCAAGAGTGATTAGTGCTCTTCAGTTTAGATTTGACGAGAAAGAGAGGGTATATTCTGATGTCTACATCAGATCTCTCCTTGACCCTTATGTGGTGGGTAAGTGTGTGCCAACGACACTAAAGAGTTCTGGTAAAAATGTGGAGAAATCCCAGTGGTCTCCCAAGCAGATCTTGTCTCTGGAAGCATAAATCCTGAAGAGCAAGTGGTAACAACAGTTTGGGTTGAGGAAAGGAGTATGAAATCTTGTTTGCGTGGTAGCTGATTAATGGGCAAATTAAGAAAATGCGTAATATGAACTGGGAAATACTAGAAGATGGGAGAAACCTGTTTCTGAGAGGCTTCTGATGCCTGGAAACCATATGAGTGAGTAATGTACTCTACAGGTTTTGAGATTGCTTCAAGTATTTAATATTGATGGTAGTTGCTTTAAGCCATGGTGGAATAATAGGCATGCTCACTCTCAACTGCGTTATTTGGTGTTGCAAGTACACCACCACAAAGCGTCATGGTGGAAGATGTTGACCTTGTCTGCTCACAAAGTCTAACTTTACAGCTGTTCTGATCCTCGGTTACCTTATAGTGACCATGAAGCTCCAGCCATCTTCCTTGCAAACAGACGAGTAAGGTCTGCGTTATCTGGTTTCCCTTTCTTAGTTGTCTAAAAAGCATTAGAAGGTAAGGGGCAGGTCTCCAAGGTTGATAAGAAGCGTTATTGTGTTTCACTTTCCACGGTGATAGCTACCATAGGGTGTTCTAACACTACTTGTCTTCAGGTATGCAATATTGATACCTCTTACTCATCCAAATTGCCGAGCGTGGAGCAGTCATCTCATATAGGATTCATCTAATGATACGTAGATGGTTGCACAGTAGATATGTATATCTAAGTTAGTTCTTTAAAATGGCTCTTGTTGTCTAACATAAAGAAGTGGGCATTTTTAGGGGGTAATATAGGAAGGTAACTCTTCTGAAGACTGACATCCAAATGAAGTCAGGGAATTGCCCTGAGTGTACCTGTTTCGCTCCTTTAAACCATAAAAATTCTGTACGGCAAGCCCAGTGTGTTAAAGCACAGCAAAATCACATATTGACACTGTGGGTGTTTAAAGCTAGGACTGGAAAAGGAATCCATCTCACCAGCGTAGTTTATAGGGAAGAATTAGAGGTGGGAAAGTTTGTTTAGGGTGTGCTGCCCCCACTTACAACTTCTGGGGCAAAGATAAATTGAGACTGAATGATCTCTCCTTCTGTTTTCGTTCTAGCCAGGATTTAAAGAATTAATTGTTGTGGGGTTGAGTATTGGATCTTTGTGTATTTAGGTGGCATAATTCTCAAATTGGTGAGCATGGCTGTCAACCCAGCGAAGCTGAACGTGATTTTACTGAGAGGCAGCCCTGTGTACTCGTTAATGCAGGAAGAGTACTTCCTTTCTTATGACTGTTGCATTCTTTACAGGCTTAATGCAGCAATCAGAAAAGTCATGCTTGTAACTCCTTATGAGCAAAAAACAACTGCGTGTTTGAGAATAGGTGGCCCACTGCAGTCAGTCTGTTTCAGATCTAATGCAATTATTGTTATAAACGAAGACTTTTTCAAAACCCTTTTATTCAAGCACTATATAATATTCTTCATCTTCAAATAATTTATGTCTGCCACTGATTTGGAAATATTTCAGATTGAATGAAGTGGAAAGACACTTCCAGCTCTATATATGCAAGATCGTTTAAATTTTTATGGCTGACTCTAGGGCCTGGATATGCTTTCATGTGCGCTTATGAAGCTGCTGCCAGAATCTATGCATTGCATAACTGAGGGTAGATTTGGCCCTTTCTACCATTACCTTGTATTTAAAAAAAAAACCAACACTAACAAACAGAAACTAAAAAGCTCCGAACCCAGGAATCCTCGTGAATTTTTCATAGTACATACTAAGTTTTAAGAGCGGAAAGTCTTTATTTAATTACAGTAATTTGAAATTTCAGTTTTTATTTATGCAGATCCCCCCTCAGACATCCTCATTTTAGCTGCTTCTTTCTGGCCATCCAAAGAATCAATGATTTTACTCCAGAAACATTCATGGATCAATAGACTTTGAAGTTTATCAGGTCATGACCAGGTACAAAATGCATGTTGTAAAACCCAGGCTCTTGTATTTTCTTGAATCCTTCCTGAAAAAAAATGAGAAGGGGTAGCTTGGAACAACAGACCTCTTTGAATGGATTAATTCCTCGTGTATTTCAAAGGGTTGAGAATATACTGAAGAAACTACAAGTGTGGAATTAATTTTCAGTGACTTGAGAATTCAGCTAGCTGACAAACAGTTTTCTTAGATAAGCCAGGATGCTGAGGATGAAAGTAAGACAGTGAAAAAGCCTGGAGAGGAGCGCTGTACATAGTTAAGTTTCTGTTTTTCCTGCCTTCCCACCTTCTGTTATGAAGGGACAGAAGTAGCTGCCTTATTACTTTGCCTTATGAGTCACATTTTCCTGGTTTCAGGGCTTTGTTTCCTGTGCAAGACTGGACGTTAACAACTCTAACCTCAAATGAAGGTAAATAGGGCTAATTTGTGTCTGCTAAGGGTGCTAAATTAATCTTTAACTCTCCAGCACTCAGCTACAGCCCCTGAAATGGTCTGTCTAGACTTCTTAGAGAAGCTTTAGCTAGATCCAAGTAGCTTTTGAAGGTCTTTGGTAATTGTATTCCAATGCTATGTTGCTTTACCTGCTTGCACATGGAAATGATGAGGTTTAAAAAGGGTGGAAGGTTTGAAGTGGCAGATGAGTTAACAGTATGAACACAGATAGAATTCCAAGTTGTTTGTTTCTTGTCAATAAGCTAATCATAGGACGTTTTAATTCCTTTTCCTTTCTTACTCTCTTACCCTCAAGGTTGTAATCTTCACATTCCCTTTCATTCTCGTTCTTTCACGGGGATTTCAATTTTAGATGTGGTTCCACTCCCACTGCTATTTTTTTAATCCATCAGTTTTGGTCATGTTCAACAGAAGGACAAATGTTTCAAAGATAATGACGTATCCATAAGTTTTGTGAGAACAGGCATCCAGAAGAGGCTTAATTGCATGCAATTAAAGGAAAGTACTTGTTATTAGACACTAGAGAATCTGTATAGAGGAGTGAATTTAAAAATGATTCCTCAGCAGAAAAAAAAAAGCCAGTGAAGTTTGTAATTGATAATGAGCATCAGACCCCTGTGAGATCTTATTGTGCTAGTGCCGGGTTCCTTTCTATGTATGCATCGGGCTGCGTTTGTGGTGGAGGCTCAGTACTGTTAGCGGCAAATCAAGGTCTTCATCGTGAAATGTAAAGTACATTTAATTCTTTCACTACTGCAGCTAGAAAGGCTGTGGAGCTGCAACAACTGTGAGTCCAGTGTCTGCATTCCAGTTAAGAAATTACCTGACCAGGCCTGACCCGCAGCACTGTTGGGAACTGGAAGAAAATCTTCCCTAGGACAAGATTAGCTGTTTTCTCCTCTTCTGGGATGCTCCTGCTTTTTATTTTTATGCTGTGATATAACATGGAAGCTTATATTTGGATCAGCATATCCAAAGAAATTGATATTTTAGGGACTTGCTGTGTGCATTTAATCTGTTGTGAAAATGTTTTTGTTCTACTGCATTGTTATCCAAGACATTTTGTGGGCTTTCCCTCATGCTTATCTTTAGGGAAAAGAGATTTGTCTATGTAGTTTCAAGGTGCACATGGAATTTTTAGGGCCATTGACAGTTTAATTCAGGAATGATCTAATTAGGGATCCAGAGAACTGGATTCAACGTATCCTGAAGTATTGACTGTCCTGAGAGATGCTCTGGCAGATGGTTAGTTCAAAGTGAGTTTACCTTGGGCTCAGTTTCTTTAGACTGACAGCTTTTTTTACTCAATTAGATGAGACAACTGTCAAAAGAACAGACTCTGAGTTGATGCAAATAACTCTGCAGCACAGATAAAGCTTAAATGTGTTCCTTGAGTCAGCTGAAACTGTCAGGTGCTTTGAGTAACTGGTTCAGCCAGCCAGAAAGGCACACTGGCAAGTAGAAGATGAGGTTGGGAGGTGCCTAAAAATAAAACAACTCCCAGGTTTTTGTTACCTTTCTTCATTGATTTTACTTTTTGTCACATATCAGTATGGTGTGTTGGGAACCATTCTTTGCTTTCACTCTTGTATTCATTTAAGTAAGGAATTCTCGTTATGTTTTAATTATCCTCAGAAGTTTATTTGTTGTTAATGTGCCCAAAGTCTTTAGGCTATGAAAGCATGAAAATAATGAGCTATTATGATGGAGCTGTCAGGCAGTCCCCAAACTAACTGTCCTTTGCTCTGAGATTTCATCTGTTTGCAAATAAATTAATATGTGTTTTTCCTGGCAGTTTGTAAATCCATCTGTGATGCTTATAGCTAAAATCTAGAGTGTGCTCTTCACCCTCTGTTGCNAAGAACTAAAGTAAGCTTTTCCTGGTGCTGATCTCGCTGAGCAGGCAAGACCCTGCGTTTTTGTTCTCTCGCTTCAGTCCCTGCAGCTTCGGTTTCCTCATGAATTACTAGAATTCATGAACTTTGTGGGGTAATGAGGAGGTCCTGCTGATGTCACACTGCCATTTGGATGGCATGTTTTCTGCACAAGGTGTTGTCCAAGGTAAATTGGAACTGAAACTGCTGAAAGTAGACAAAATATTCTCATGGGTGAAGCAGAAGCCACTTGTCTGCTGTTAACCTGAAAATGAGTTGCAGGCATCTTAAAAACCTGGATGTAACTGTGGAGTAAAAGCAGCAGACACTGAAGGAGAAAAAGCCAAAACCTGGGGTGCCTGTGGAGAAGGCTAGGTGATATGTGGGTACCTGCTGGTGCATTTTGAAATGCAGAGTAGAAAACTTGTTAAGACTTTAATGTATTATTTTTTTTAGTTGATAAAAAGGGGGAAAAGAAAACTTCCCTTCCTCATACACTAGAAATTTTCCTATTCAAGAAGAGTGGGCCAGGACAGGGGGCTTTCATCTCATGAAAAAGTAGATTAACTGCTCTTATCAAACCACACAGTTTTATAATATTTTTCGTATGCCCTCAAACATGGACTTGTGGAAGTCTCATGACTTTCTGTAGCCTAAGATGCTGAGAAATGCCAACAAACCCTTGTGATTTTAAATTCTTACAAGGTGAGCAAAAAGTCCCTTGTGAGAACTAGGTTTGACTCTCAGTATCTAATACAAAGGCAGGGACCTCTGTTAGTATGTTACTCGAATCATGTCCCAAGAATTGTTTTATCAATACATTAGTGGACTTTGACTGGCAACTTCCACCGGTTGGCTGATTGAGTGCTTTAATTTCCATTCTTTAAATGTATCAGAAACATGAAGTTTTCAAGTCCTACCTGTGAAACTTTTATGTTATTACTTGGGTGTGAAACCAGGAATCAGAAAGTCACTGTTCTGCTTTGGGCACATCCTTGTTGCCAGCTTTCCTGAGCAATTGCTTCCAATCATCCCTCCTGTAATTATAGATTTACTGTTGTCAGAGTGCAAGTCATAGAGGAGTATACAATGCCAAGCTCATGTAAAATAAATGTAACCAGTTCAACATGAAGGAGGTATATATTTAAAATTTCTTCTTCCCTCTTTAGGATGGGTATTTTCAGGAGTTCAGTTATTTGCTTGGGATTTCAGCTTGATTCTGAAAGGATCATTGTGGTCTCAAGTAAAAAAGCCCGATGAGTTGTGTGGGGGTTTTGCATTCAAAAAACACGTATATGTCACTTGATACATTTTCATGAACTTACTTGAAAGACTTTAAACTAGGAGCATTAAGCTCTAATTTCAGTCTCAATGAAAATGCTGACTATAATGGAAGTTAAAGAGAAGTGATGAGAACGTCAAAGGCCTTGTTATGTCTATTAGGAAACATGATACAGAACTGTCTACAAGCCTAGAGGGAAAAGGGGATGGTGAAGCCAGGAGTAATTGGAAAGATGGGTGTGGCTTGTGGGTGTAATCAAGAGGCATTGAATATATGAGGAGTGTCTGGGTTGATACCATCTTATAGCTGGGCAGGGCTTCTAGTGGCCAGCCTGGATACAAAGGCTAACAGCCCTCTGCTATCACTTCTCTTTTCTGGTTGAAAGATCATTTTTTTAGCTCGATTGTCAATGGGGAAATTGTCGACTACTACTGCAGCTGGAGGATAGGTATTTAAAGCTAGTGTGCTCATCTAGCACAGCTATTTTAAAGTAGTGCTGCAAAGAAATGATTCTGATAATGAAAGTATATTCTAGCCGCTGTTGGCAGGAGAGATGCACCGGTATTTTCATGTGAAGATAACTTATGGATTGAAGAAATGGAAGACTACTTGGTCAAATGGAATTCTGAGCCCTTTCCTCTGTTGTTGTCAGTGAAGATTCACTTTTTCTTTGTAGATAGATGTTTTTGGAGGGGAGGAACAGTGAAAGTGAAAATAAAGGACTGCGTAATTTATTGTTGATCTTAACCTTTGATATTTTTTTTTGGTAGTCTGTAGTACTGTGTAGCTGGATCTGTGTCAGACAAATTTTGAACCTGTAGGATTGGTTCGGCCAAAGCTATGCCATCCGCTGTTTGCTGAGAAGTATGTTGTCCGGCTGCTTTTATCTCTATGGAAGAGATTTACAGAGCTAGAGTGCTATAGCGCCTACACCTTTAGCCACTCATCGGTCTCTTATTATGCAAGTTTATTACATTTTATTTATAGAAGTTATGTCTTTGGGCAATTGATGAAGCTCTCAAATTTCTTTCTGGACTTTACTTAAAAAGAAGGAGGGAAAAAATTACATTTGTTGTGCAGTGTGTAAGCAGTGAATCGACCGACATGGAAAGGGTTCAACTTGGCCAGCCATGGACTGAATAGGTGATCTGGGCATGCTCAGTTGGATCCCTTTGGGTGTTGGGCTGTCTAGAGCTGCAGTCAGAGCTACTTTCTTGCCTGGCTTGCAGAATGTCTAGAAATCCCTGGTAAGTTTTATAAGTCCTGCTTTTCAGTCCCAACAAGATTTGCAGTTGGAAGAAAGCGAACATGTCATTTTCATAACCCAAATGGTACATGCTAATTTACAAATGTATTGGCATATGCTTTTTTGTTTAATTTTATAAACCTACTGATTTTTCTTCACTATTCCCCCCTTCTTTTTCAGTTCTCATCCTATTGCAGTCTGTTGTACTTGGCTGATGAACAGAATTATTTTGAGTTTCAAGAGATGTTCTGATGTGCTTGTCTTTTAAATGTATTAAAACATCTGTGGATGTCGCTTCAGTACATGCTTTCGTTGTCTCACAATCAGGTTTTTTGCTTGCAGGGTTTCAGCGTATTTGCTTTAAATGCTTCTCCTTTGGAATAATCTACAAAAAGCTTTGACACATCCTGTCCCTAATGTGTGAACTGGAAGATAAATTGTCATCAGGAGGTAATCCAGTGGTAGTGAATGATACGATCTTTCTCTCTACAATGTCCTCATTCATTTAACTTTAAAAATAAGTTCCTGTTTAGAAAAGTGAAAACTGTTCTAGCAATGACAGAAGTCGGTTTTTACTCTCAAGTAAGCACAAGCATTTCCGAGCGAAGTTCCAGCGGTATTTCCTAGGCAGAAGGCAGTGTGACCTCTGAGTGTTGGCCTGGTAAGGAGGTGGCACAGCTATGCCAGTAGAACAGGGGAGGAATCTGTGGTGGTAGAAGTATTTCTTCACCTAAACAAAGCTCTTGAGCTCTGTGAATTGAAAAGAGAGAAGGCAACTTTGTGATATTCCAAATTTATTGGAGTGGTGTATGTAAAGGCCCTAGAACACGACTATAATCGGGCTCAGGGAGGTTTTTCTAGAAATACTTCAGTTCTGAGCCATTCACGTGTTTACTGCTAGTGCTTTTGGTGTTTATTCTCAGATGTTAGTTGTGTGAGCTGTGGTGTTGTTACCTGACATCTTGTTCTGACATCAGTGCCTATTCGCCAGTTTCAGCTAAAGGTAACTCCGTGACTTGCTTGTTGATAAATGGTAGAAGGAAAACAGATTCACAGATTAATGTTAACTGATAGGCAAAGGGAAGTGCTAATTGCAAGTGCTATAACAGTTTCATAACAGTGCTAATAATGCACTCTATTCTCATTATAAGGCTCCCTGGTATGATTTCATCAAGGTACAAGCACGTGCGCTTTGGCTCCTCACTGCATTAAACCCCGGAACTGCGTGTACTGCCAGTGCCTGCTGTCTGAATGCATGCGAGGAGAAGGGCGCCAGCTCCGTCACTGAGCCGCCGTGCTGTCCTCAGGATTTGTTGCTCTTGAGCTCACTATTATAGTGGCTCTTACCGCCAGGTGTCTGTAACAGGCAGGCGGGAGGCCTTGATGTGGGAGTGTCTCATTATTTCTGTGCAGGAAAGGAAACCAAGAAGGGCCCTGTGTCTTTAAATTTCTGTTATTTCACGTGGTCTGCCTGGCGATAGACCTCTGTCCTAAACCTGCGGAGTTAAATTTACCCAGAATGACAACTGTATACTCAGGGTTTAGTTACATAACAGCAGTTGCTGCGTTTCACATTGCACTAATCCAAACACAGTGATAAAGCAGGCCATGAAAATGCTGGCTGCTTTAGGTATGTAACATAGGCAGGAGGATAAAGGGCTTTTTGATTCTTTTCTACATTGCTGAAGCTATTGTCTGACTTGAGTGTTCGGCCATCAGGTGGCTTATTTAGTGCTTTAGCTGATGTGTTGGCAGAGAACATTGTTTGTTGAACAACTTTGTAAGTTACCAAGATGGGTGAGAAGATGGTTGTGTTTGTAACATGCATATATACCACTGTATGCCTTTAGATAATAGTATTAAAGCCGGTGTGCTGTAAGGTACTATGGTGATTAAACACTGCTCAGCTTGCATGTACTGTTCTGAAACTGCTCTTACCCCAGTTCCCCAGCAGCTCTTTCCAGCAGTGCTCGGAGGAGAATCCTTGTGCTAGTGTAAAGCAATTACCTCTGCATGCTCACAAGTCCGCAGTGGTCAGATCATCTATCACGTACCCTATCATTAATGTGTTATGGCTCAGCTTTTGAGCCCTGCTGAGAGCATACCCAAATGCACTGTTGAGTTACCTTTCTAAGCGTAGGCATTCAGTTCCCCATGGGAGTGTTTGCAGAGCTTTGTTAAATAATAAAGATATTTCTTCAACTTCTCGTGTGTTTAATCAAAATATGAACTCTCCCAGGAGGTGAGGAAAGGCAGTGCGGAGGAAGGCAGAGGATGTTGAAGAGCTGGGTTCTTGCAAGGGCTTGGAGTTTGGAGACAGCTTGTCCCAGACTGTGTATTTCTTTGAAACTTCACACCATTTCCGAGCCCCTGTGCTTTTCCCTTTTTCCTTGTCTTTTTTTGGACACCTCTGAAGCAGTAATGGTTGTTGCGTATTCTGTGCTACTGCTGTGCTTGCCGCTCAGTAAATAAAAATGAAGACCCTCCATGCCACATGAAGAGCCTACAGGTTGGGTGTTTGTACCCCAGATGATCCCTGGAGGGGATTCTATCTTTTTGCTGGCAAAATGTCTGTGGTCTGCAGTGGAGGCTGGCAAAGAGCCATTGAAATCTCTCATGCTCCGCGGCACAGTGCACTGTTGGGCTAACTTAGCAAGGGAAGCTGCAGTGTGGAAGAGAGACCTGAGCATGGGGCAGGTTGCAAGGGCAGAACTGCAGCAGGCGCCCCAGAGGAGGTAACCGTCATGAAACTATGCTGTCATTGTCGGGGGATTGGTTTCGGATGTTGAGGAGAAGCTGTAGGAGTTTAAAAGAGCGTAAAACCCAGTTGTTGAAAGAATGGAGGTTACCATAAACCTTGCAGGGTGGTGTTGCCAGTGGAGGAAGTTGACATGTTAATGTTGAGGCTCTTCAGACTCATTTGTTGTGCATTCAGACACACTGCTGAATGTCACTCAGGTACCAATTTAAAAAAAAAAAAAAAGTTGCAACACAGGACTCAAATGCATGTTCAGAACAGTATCTCACTATTGGTAAATGCAATTTATGTATGTTATTCTTAGCCGTGTAATTTATTTGATTTTTCTTAACTGGAGTCCTCCTACTAATTTTTATACACAAAGTTGTTAAGATTAGTTAAATAGTTCTGTGCTGACCTTGGAAAGAGTACACAAGTTATTTGCATGGATACATTACCTGTGATCTCTCACACATCCGTCTTTAAATTTAGAACTTTTGCTACTTGGTCAAGAATTCAGAAAAATATAAAAATTTTCTTAAGCCAAATCAGTGCTGCAGTCTGCAGTACAAGAAAGCAGTGCTTTTAATAGGTGTCCAAGAGCAAAATGGTTTCTTTCTTTCTGCCTGAAGCAAAGCTTACTGGAGCTAATAAGGAGTCATAGTTAGATGGTATTTGCGTGTTCAGAGATGGGGCTTGCTCACTACAAGATCAGCTGAAAACCCCAGCATAATGGATTAAAAATTTTGTCTCATATTTTTCATTTTGGACAGACAGAGCTCCATTTGTGAATGTTCCCTGACATTTGTCTTTTATTTGAGAGCTAATGGCCTTATTTTCTTGTTTCAATGAACACACGTACTGTTCATCCCAATTAGAAGAAGGAGATATGAAACACTTGATATTTTTTTTCCCTCCTTCCTATTCAGCTCTCCTGTGTTTCATAATTTGTGCTCCAGTTCTTGGACACTGTTATATGGAGAGCCGTTTTGGTTCCTCCTTTCAGGATGAGAAGACTCGAGAGTGTGACAGTGAAAAATAATGACAAGGAAAAACATGATTCCTGTCTCTTTTGAACATACTAGACCAATCTCTCTGGTTGTGGTAAGTAGCTGTTTCCTAGCTTCGCTTCTATATCATAATTTCCAAGTTCTCAGAAAGCACAAATGGATGTGCTAATGTGAATCACTTCCTTTAAAAAATGAAATTGGCGATAGTACAGTTGTGGCTTTGGAGTCAGAACTTGAGCTTTTAAAGTGTTGATGACTGTAGAGTTGATGCATTGTATGGTTTTGCTTTCCAAAAAAAAAGATCAAGGGGGAAGGGCCTGGTCTTGACCTCTTTGAGTATTAAATGAAACTTTACTTAATGAAGACAGCACTATTTTCAGACATGTTGTGTCCGTCTTTACACATCAGCAGCTCCGCTCTGTGACTTAGACTGTAGAGCAGCACTGCCATGTGGTTTAAGTACTTTATGGAGATCTGCAAAGTGGAAATGGGCAGTGCCTTTGATAGCTAGCTCATCTTTGGCTTTTTGAAACCTTTTCCTTCCCCTTCAAAGTTTTTTCTTTGTCAGTAGGAATAGTCTTCTATGTGCCAGAAGCTCTGGTTTGAGAGTAGTGTCATAAAGTTGCTGTGGTTCGGGGGTTTTGTTGCAGTAAAAGACTTTTTTGGGTTTTTTTTTTTGCTGTACCTGGTGACTTTTTTTTGTTTAAACAAGGCAATTGTTTTCACCTCCTCCTTATGAAAAGACACGATGTGAAGTTGCTTGTCTTTCAACTGCAACAACATTCGTAAGAGATTTTAATACAAGGCCTATCATTGGTGTTCTCAAGTTTTCCTGGAATTTCATGGGTCTAAATGCAAATGTACTTCCCCCCCCTTTTTTTTTTGCCTTGTTTGAAGGTTAGTTTTCTTTAGGGTATCGCTTCATTTCTGCCAATCTGATAAAGCTAACTTAATTAAAAAATATTACCATTAGATCATACAGTTCTCTTTATTAGTTTAGTCCATGGGGCTCCTTTTCCACTGGGAAATTATTTACTTCAGAACTTGCGAGAGTAGCCTTGGCTGGCTTTGTTTAATGCAGCTGCTTTAAAGCTTTCCATCAGATTAACGTTTTTCAGGTCTTTTCTTGCAGGTACGCTGTTTCTCAGAGATAACCACGCAGGTCTGCGGCATTTGCCGCAGTGCTCTGATCGGAGGACCTTATGGCAAAGGAGACACCATGGTTTGGTTTGGAGCATTGGTTATTTTACCCCTTTTCTCTTTTCCTGTTCTTTCCTACTTCCCACCCTGATTTTTTCTTTCTAATTGACAAAGTCACCTTTTGCTGTATGGACTGTTGGAAGTACTTCTGATGTTTTGGCTTTACTTGGCAGGGGAAGGGGGGAAGTGCTACAGAAATTATGTGACTACCCTTTATTTCTCAGTAGCAGTTTTAAGCAGTAACATCGACAGTTTGTTCAGCTGGAAGTCTGGTCTGCAGCCTTTTATTTATACTTCCTTGTGTTGTGGAGGAGCCATGCTGTAGTGGATGCCAGAAGCAACCTTAATGTCATATGTCATGTATTCTACAGGTGTAGGACAGAGGAACAGAGCAGTGTGTAAATTCTGTGCTCGGAAACAAATTGTGATGTGACGTCACATAGGTAACTTCATCTCCATTCTTGTACTGCACTTTCCATCCTGTAGCTAATGTTTCTTATGAGTATTCTCATCCCACGTGTTTCTGTACAGCCTAGCGTGATCCTCAATAGCTGTTTAGGCCTCAGTGCTACTCCAGTGCAACTAACAGGTGGCAGCGAGATTCCTATTATGTGTTTGTTCAATACACTTAATTCTTTCAGCACAGACATGTTTCCCCTTTGCTCTCTATCAGTGCATCTAATCTAGGATTCAAGTTCTTGTTTTTAACTGAATACTTTTAAAACCCTGATACACACCACGTAAACTTAGTCTAAGAAATGAGCCAATAGCAGCCAGTTAGCAATCAGCTACTGAATATATGGCAGCGTCACAGTCTTGGCTAGTGCAGTGGACACTAGGAACAAGCTGCAGAACTGAAGGCATCACAGGACACCGCTGTGCTTGAGACTTACTTCTAACCTGTTCAGTAATGGTCTTTTGAAGTGTATGATCTGATTACCTACATGCCTGTATTAGTCTGCACAAGACTTAATAATGCTTGTACGCATAACATTTTTTAGGCTGATCTCTGAATGCTGAGTCCGTCCTTGAGGCCAGATCCTCTTCTCAGACTAGCAGTCCTACAGAAGTGAAAGTGGACTCTGTCCCCTCATGGGAATTGACTGCTGTAGCTTAGGCCATGCTTAATGCTAACATGCAGGCGGCATTATTTTTCAAAATGCTCCCTCCCTCATAATTAAAATTCATGAGCGGTTCCCCAGAGAGCCACCTGAGGTAACAGAGTCTTTTCAGTACGCCATTAATATACAGGAACACTGAATACAGGCATTTGGCTGTGTTCACTCTTCCTCACTCTTCCCTGGCTGGTTGCCTGTATGTGTTGTGGAACAACAAAACTGAAATCTGGACAATTTATATTTCAGTAGTGATGGGATATTCTCTCTTTCCCTGTCACTTCACATTAAGGACCTGCCACTAATAAAACTAATTAATAACTCTTGGCTCCACACAGAACACTTGGACTCCCTAGTGCTGGCGCCGTGCCACTACAGCTTTTGAAAGAAGTGCTTCATCTTAGTCAGGGACAGGATGAATATTTCTCCACAGTCCTAATTGAACGAAGTACCTTGGCATTTCAAAGACAGCAGATTTGCAGGCTGTAGATACTCTAGGTAGGATTTCCTTTCTGCAGCCTCTGGGACGGTAAGCCGGGAAGGACTACACTGCGTCTTGTTTGGATGCAGTGGTGTGAGCAGGATGAGGTGGAGTACTGCGTGTCAGAGGCAGTCCATGTTGCGAGGCTTTGCCCTGCCCAGAGAGGGCCCTTAAGGGAGATGCATGTAACGCCTGCGCAAAGCAGGACGTGCAGGTACGCATAGTTCTTCACTGGAGAGGACAACGGAATACCGTCAAAGGGATGCCTCCTTTGGCAGTTCTAAAATCATCTGGTTAAATGATAGAAACTGTACTGACCAAATGACAGTCTTGCTGAAAAGCTTCATCTCCCTGGGAGGCTCTGTTGGCACTGTGATGCCACTTGTGGGTGTATTTTGGGTTTTTTTTCTTCTCGCTACTGACATAACTGTGCCAGCAAAACTTTGTAGTGTAAGCTGGGCTGTTACATAAAAATATTGTTCTGCCTTCTACTCTCACCTCTCTCCTTCCCTTTAGAAATACTATCTGCCCGCATGCTCTAGCTTTGAGACCCTTTCCACTGAGGTATTTGTTTGAGTCAAGGAAGTGGGCCTTGGTGGCCCTGCCAGCCTGGGATGTCACGGTATTAGTGTGTGTTCATTATAATCGGAGTGTTCTGTGCGACACCTCTGCAGTGCTCTCTATGTGCACGAGTTCCTGCCCAAGCAGCTGCAGTTCTTTCGTGTTACTACCCTTCATACACGCTTCGTTAGGAAGGGTCAGTACAACAAGGAATACGACTGCATGTGGAGGGGGTCACAGAATTTCTATCAAAGAAAGTTTACTGAAAAACATCAGTGTGATGAGCGTATGCAAAGTAAACAAATTGCAAATAGCAAGTCCTTTTGGATTTGCTGACCTGACAAAAAAGTATCTAACCCCTCACCACCATTTTCCTCACTTTCTGACTGTGCCTCCATATAACTGGTGATTATTTTTTAGGCTAAGTTATTTTTCAGTGCTTTGAGGAAAGGAGAGGCTTTAAGTGTATTAAAACAACTGAGTAGATTCATAGCTGGAAATATCAAGCATTTATTTTAACATCCCACAATGTATCAAGCAAATGAGCATATTTTCTTCCATTGCATCCACCAGTTTACTGTCAATATAAGATTTATTACTATTAATTTGTTATGGCTGTGTATGTTGCCTTCCTGGCAAAGGTGGATTCTCTGGCCGAACTTGTCGTGTGAGTTAAGTGAAGCTGGGGGGGCGGGCAGCAGATACTGGATCAGAGGTGAAGGATGGCAGTGGTGAGAGCACCCACAAGCCCGGGTGCCGTATAAAGCTAAGGCTTTCATAACTCTGCGTGCGTGGTGGGCTGGTACTCAAGAACACACTTGACATCTTTTCTGAGTGCCGGGTGCTTCTCAGTGCTTACAGAGCCTTGGTGGTCATGGCAATGGAGCTGCAGCAATTAATATGCATCAGGTGCTGGAAAAGGAGAGTGCTTCTGTTTAAACTGTAGTAATGTCTCTGTTACCAGGAGGACTATATTTTCAAAAGAATATATTGTCGAATATCCATGAAGTTGTTGCTTTTTCAAGTTCCCTATCCTGTTAATTGTGGAGATGGTAAAAGATGTGAAGTGAGTCCAGATCTTTTATGATGATGTAAATCTGTAGTGCAACTGACTCCACTGTCACTACTTTGAAATTACACCAGTGAAACTATAGAGAAGAATTTGTCTCCTGGTTTTGTTGCCAAGTAAATGTAAAAGTGCCAGTATTAAGTTACTGAAGAGCAGCCCCTTGCTCTGCAGGTCCTGGAGAAGTATTAAAATCCATGTTGTACTGTCAGATGGAAGGAAGAGTCCCTGACTCCCAGCTATATGCTTTTCCTAGTCCCATTCTTCCAGCAATTCTCCTTGACATTATGCTTTAATCCTTTCTAGCAGAACAGCCAGTTGGCAGCCTCATGGTCTCAGAAAATATCGGAGTTCTCTTCCTCCCCAGCATTAAAAAGGGGGAAGGTTGGCCGGAATTATAACTGGTAACTTCAGTTCCCTCATTACTGAAAAAGCTTTCAACTACTGCCATCTCCTTCAATTTTTGTCTGGATGTCAAGAATAAGAGCACAGCTGAGCAGAAGTGTGTTTCTCTCCAGCTAAGTTGGACTGAGTTGTTTTCAGTTAGTTATTTGCCTAGTCAGAGGTGATGTGGGAGTGTAGGATCTCAGAGACCTGACCCTCTGTCCTTCCTGGGATTTGGCT
>VWZZ01000691.1:676164-767223 GCA_013399095.1 Psophia crepitans
ATATCTGCTGCTGCACACCCCCCCCACCCCCCCGCCTTTGTGTCTCTGTGGATGACTTTTGGTAATAAAAGGGCTGCATTTTTTTCTTTTGAACCACAGTGGCCTTCACAGAAATAGTTAAGCAGGGGCTGTCTTTCCCACCAACAATTTGTTGTAATCAAATCCATGTTTTCTAGGCAAAAACCCCAAATAGTTTGTTTCTTAGCTTAAGGAATTTTTTTAAGTGGTGATGGTGTTTGTTTATTGGGTGGGGTGTGGTGTTGGGGTTTTTCTGTGGGTTTTTTTGTTTTGTTTGGGGGGGATTTTGGTTTGGTTTTGTTTTTTGGGGTTTTTTTTTAAGGTGTAGTCCATGGTAGTGTGCTGTTGGAGGAAAGCAGATGGTGTGTTATTAAATTACCACTATGCTGCAAATCACCATGTAGCAGAGGAAAGCAGGAGAAAACTGCCAGTGACCAGCAGTGTAGGAGAGCTGTCTTGGGGTGATTGGGCCTGAGGATTAGGAGAGGACATCAAAGGAACTATGGGTGACAAAATGAGCTGGGTGTTTAAACAGCACCCAAGGAAGCTTGGTTATGTAGATTATAGGATTGAGAAATGAGATTTTGATAAGGCACAGGTACTGCTGAAAGCAAAGCTGTTGTTGGATTTGAGTTTTGCAGAGAGTTATTCTTGTGATGGGGGGCTTGAACTATCGTGTCCTTTCTACTACTGTTGAGGTGCTTTATGCCAAGGTTACTCCCTCTGTAACAACATTTTGATAAAATTGTTTTCATTTACAAGTGGTACTTTCAGTCAGAATCTAGGATGTGGATGGCTGCTTGCTTGGGATTTTTTGTTTCTATCCCAGTATTTGTGCAAGTTCTTTTTAAGGAAATTATGATGTGGGTGCACCTTCAGAAGTGCCTTGATGGTACTCAGCTTTAATCCATAAAAAAAAGAAATCCAAGTTTCACCACATAGTTAAATTCCTGTGTATGTAGAGAACGCAGTGCTATGTACTGCTCTGATTCTTGGAGACTGATAATCAGAAGCCTGGAAGTATTTATTCAGCTGATTTTTATTTTTTTTTAATGGGACTGCTGAGAGATGATAATGCCATGCTTGTGTGTGGTTAGTAGTACAGTCTTTGGAAGGGTCTGTAAAAATGTGGTCTCTACACAAAAACGACTGGTATATGTCAAATCAAAACACAGGATCAAGTCCTGATTTCTCCGCCGCAGTACGCAGATTCTCGCAGCTTACCTTTCGCTCCCGCTCTGGGCAACAGCAGCTCCCTGCGTCCTTTGTACCCAGGAGGTGGTGTGGGCTGCTCAGGCAGCATGCTTGGAGGAATGCCTTGCGCAGGTTAAAACCCCTCTGCTAGTAAATGGGCTTAAGGGAATAGGGAAACGAGAATTGGTTTGTCTGTAGCAGCGCAGTGAATCCTTTTTTACACAAAGAGTTGTTGAAAAGGAATGTAAAAATTGAGGAGGATGTTTCACTGAGTCGGAAGCTGAAGTGGAAAAGAAAATTGAAATACTACTTAGTGCTCCAATTTGGTGTACAGAGGATATTCTAAAATATCTTGCTGGTTTTGTTATTGCTGTAGCTTTATTTTGGAAGTTAAGAAAAATAATAATTTAGAACCTAGTCTCCTCTTAAGTATGCCTGGTTAAAAGCTTACTTTTTCAAAGAGATGGTTTATTTGACTGGGTCTGGGTGTCTTTAGAGCATTGTTCAATGCTGTTCTTATTTGCCATTTAAACTTATGCTGAGTTATGCTGGGTGGTGAATATCAATTTGTATCGAACTTAGATTTTTGGCTGTTTACCCTCTAGTGAAATAGCAGTGCAGACTTTGATTTCTGTACATCAAGTATCTATAAGAATCCCTCTCAGCTTTTGCTTCATTGTAAGATTCGTTCATCAAAATATAGTTCTTTGTTCTGTTACTTTTGATGATATACAGCACTATCTGTATTGTCTAAACAAGTTGTGCTAGAAGACAAGCAGCAGTTATAAATCAAGATGGGAGGGTTTTACAAAGTCTTTAGCTCAGGGGTCATCTCTCCTGTGCTGGGTTCATGCCATACGCTTTATAGATAAAACACATAATTTATTTATAACTATGAATACATACTGGATAGAACTAGTTTATTTGAAGTTGGAGGTCATATGTTATGCTTTTGATAATACAGAAATTGAGAAGATCACTTGAAAATTGTAGGGTTTTGTACTTGCCAAAAAGTTCTTGCATTTCCTTTGAGGCTTCCACTGATGGGTATTAGCACTGGAAATTTCCTCTGTATTTTATATTCTGGACAACCTCTCAGTCTCTCTGTGATTTCTAAGTAATGTTCTATATGGCAAAAATGCTCTGGGGGACCTTATAGCAGCCTTCCAGTACCTACAGGGGCCTACAAGGCAGCTGGAGAGGGACTGTTTACAAGGGCATGGAGCGATAGGACAAGGGGGAATGGCCTTAAGCTGAACGAGGGGAGATTTAGATTGGATATTAGGAAGAAATTCTTCACTATGAAGGTGGTGACGCCCTGGCACAGGGTGCCCAGAGAGGCTGTGGATGCCCCCTCCCTGGCAGTGTTCAGGGCCAGGTTGGATGGGGCTTTGGTCAACCTGGGCTAGTGGAGGATGTCCCTGTCTATGGCAGGGGGACTGGAACTAGATGGGCTGTAAGATCCCTTCCAACTCAAACCAGTCTGTGATGCCATGCAGACCTGCATTTACCTGATTGCGCTGGATAGTTGCGGCACTGGTCTGCCATTGGGTTTGTCAGAACCTGGATGTTTAAATGCTTACAGTCTGGCTTCATGTTTTCTTACATAAGGTAATTAAATAAGGATTTATGACTTCTGATTTATTCCCAGAAGTGCTTCATCTAAACGTAGTGTGGGAATAATTTGTTGATAGCCTCTCTTGGTGGTGATGAATGTTTGAGGTAATGTATATCTGCAGACAGAACAAGTTCTGTCATGTTCATATTTATGATGAACAAGACATGGATAAGGCTGGCAGGTATATAGCTCAATTTGAAAACAGAGTAATTTCAGAAGAGAAGCTATGCAAAAGAAAACTGCAGCAGTTATAGAAAATAGGCTAATTACAGGTACTTCTTTGTGGTATCTATTAAGTTATCATTAATGACAACAAATGTACAGAATTGTTTGTGTTCATTAGTTCTTGCAGTGAACCAAGAACTACGCAAAAAGGTGCTAGGTAATGTATGAACAATAAAAAGCCTGCATATAAAACCTGCATAGTGATTTTATCTTAAACTACTTTTCAAGTGTTCATCATGAATCTCCTAGTAATGAGTAAAAACTTAATCTAGAACTAGTGGGAGATCTTGTTACTTCCTTGACTGAAAATTTCCAAATGTATTGCCTAGCTAGGGAAGTCCTGCACCCACTGATGACCAGATTCTGAAAAAGGATGCTGGGAAGAGGGATAAGTACATTTATGCCCCATTCCTTATGCTCTGTATGTATTTATCACTGAAAATCTCATAAAATTGCTTCTTACCATTCCTTGCACAGAGCTGTTTTCAGAAATCCTCTCACTACAAATGCTCTGGTTTTCCAAATACTTTATGAAAGAGCACAAGAATCTTGTGCTGCAACTAGGGAGTAACAAAATACCTTCCTGGTATATTGGGTACTGTAGTTTTTACCATCCTGTGATACACCTTTTGTTTAGAGCATGCAGGTACCCTCGAAAACGATGTCTGTCCTAAGACCCAAGTGCTTAATACTCAGTTTCACTGTCAGAAATTTGGACTAACTTTGTGTGTTTCCTTTTATAGGTTTCTGCTCTTATCTTTTTTTTGGGGAAAAAAATACTCAAATGTCTGCAGCATGTATTGGTATTGTAAGATCCTACAGAGGCTAAATGGTCTCTTGTGTAAAGCTTTAAATCCTAATTTGCAGTTTGCCACAATATGCTAATGTGTTCATGTTTCCTTCAAACAGGTTTGTGTCTAAATACCTCACAGCAGCAGTGTAATCGTATTGATGAGATTCAGAATGTGTTAGGGAACTTCCTTTTTTCCTCCCCTTTTTTGGGAGTCATGCCTGACTGCAAAAGGTTAGTGTCAGGGGACCTTGGATATATAGTGTCTTTCTTCCGCTCCGAAAGGCCTTATGTTAAGGTATTTTACGCAATTCCAGATAGGAATCTGTGACACCAGAAAAGTTTCAGGAATACAGCGGTGTCTTTGAAAGTGTCAAATTACCCACAAATGGTTTTGGCCAAGGACTTTGTTGTTCCAGTGGTTAATCATAATTTTTTTTTACTTCCTCATTTGTGCAATCATTTAAAGTAGAAATGGAATTTATTCACCGGTCTTGACTTCTGATATGTTCAGTTGAAGGGTGAGGATTTCTGTTCATCAAAAAGAAATTTCCTCACTTTTCGGCCAGTGTGGAGTAATACTCAGCTTTGTGTAGACTTGTAAAAGTTATTTCTTTCTGTAGGACTTTTTTGGGGTGTTGTTTAGTTTTTTTAAAATTCAAACCTGCAATAACTTTGCAATGGTATTTTTATGCTTAATTTTTTTTTTAAGCATCTGGTATTTAGCACTTGAAGGACTGCTTAATTTTCAGTTTTGCAGGCAGGTTCTTAAAATGCTTTTGCATGTATGGAGGCTTTTGGCTGATTTGTTGTCTAGACTTTCAGAAATCTTTTCTAGTCAAAACTTCATCTAAGTCTGCTTTCTTACCTTGAAGCTATCTATGTAAGTAGAGACATTTAGGATAAGACTGCAGTCCATTCTGTAACTTCTCCTTCCCTCCATCTATTATGTAAAAGTGATAAATAATGTAGTTAAGTTCTGGTGTCTGCTTTATACATCAGGACATACATTACTGGTCGCTGGAGTCCTGACCATACTGCAGCATAGAACTGCATCAGAATAACCTGTTCTGCTGTCAGTGTGCATTGGTCCTGTCTGACAGACATTTGGACATCACACCTATTTTCCATGAAGACTTTTTGTCTTTGTGGAATACAAACTGCAGTGACCTCTTTTCAACTTGCCACTTTCCCACGGTGTGGAGGGGATGACTGAAGGAACATCTTAAATGGGGTAAAAGATACTTCTGCTACCATTTGTTGAGCAGGCAGTGTTTTGCAGGCTCATGTAACTGAGAAGAAGCCAAGGAGGGGAGGCACTGGTGAACTGTGGAGGGCAGACGGACTGGGGAAGGAGACACACGCCCTGCTGGTCATTCAAGCTCTACTCTGAGTGGAAAAGGATATTTAAAAGTTCACCGTTTTCCTGAGATTTTTTTTTCTTTCTCAAACACTCTGTAATAATAGAGAGATTGAGAAGAGAGTGCAAATGATGGCAATGTGCCATAGCATTAAGGCACTGGTCTGTGTGGTTGTCTGGAGTTTCTTTTCATGTCAGATAAAGAAAAAGAAAAGATCTGTCTTGGGGCCGTTACTAACAAACGCTGTGGGCTGCACAGTAACAGCAGTGTGCATGTCTGCGTTTAGCTTGGCAATAATTTTTTTCTGCTTTAGATAGAAGCTCTTTGAGCGCAATCCTAGAACCAGTTTTGCAGTGTTTACGTGAGTGATACAACTTGGCTGGAGCAGAGCTTTCATCCACCTCTCCCACGTGCCCCTCTAGTATCGTTTTTACCTCCTATCAGTCCTTCCAAACCCATCTGTCTTGTAGGTTGCATGTTTTACAGTATATACTGCCTCCTCACCTACGTCAACCTAAGCTTAAAAGGTAGCTGATCTTTGAGTATCCTCTTGGAAACCTTTTCCTGCAGTAAACTTAGGTATGTAAAAGAACACAATGGGAAGATAGTGCTGCCTTATTGTATTCTTGGCTTGATAATGGAATCTCTTCTTAAAGTAACCGACTGAAAGGGAAAGAGGTTCTGTCATTTGACACCAGTTGCTCAGCATTTGAGGGTAACATCTGTGTATGCACTGTGGGTGCTGTGACTCCTTCATTGCACAGGGTAGGGAATCTGAATTTGGTTGACACTTGAACCAGCTTCAGGGACTTGAGAGCAGCAGCGTGTTAGAGCCTGGCTGGAACGGTGGTGTTCCTGCTCCTGCAGGACCGGCCGTATGAGGAAGCGGCCCCCTGTGCCTGTATGATGATGACAGCAGGCACAGTCTCCTGTGTGGTGGTGAGTTTCGTGTAGCCTCTTACTGAACACCTTGTTTTGGTGTAGTGAGGCTTCGTGCTCTGTCCCTTTAGAAGCAGTTCTCTCTTTTCCCTAAAGACAGTGAGATGAACGTGTCAGGTTAGTGTAACTTAAGCTGAATGGGGATTATCTTGCTATGAGGCAAGTTAATTGTTAACTTAAAAGATATTCCAGTGATCATTTTTTGGCCCAGGTTCTTTAGTATCTTTGCATTCACTGAAAGAGATCATATGCCTCTTCTAGAAGATGCTTTCTGAGCTTACAGAGTCATTCTGTCAGATTTGGCAGCTTTAAAGATTTGCTTTTAAGTTTTACATATTTAATATATGGCTATTAATGTGAAAATACGGTGTTTGAGGGGAAGGTCTAAACACAGGGCTCTACATGTTAGATTTCCGTCTGCAGAGATGATGATTTGTTTTTTAAATTAAAAACAATCCCTGTGAACTCTAAACTTTATATAACATCTGAGAACACATTTGTCTCTTCCTGTGGTGTGAGAATGTATATGCCTACATAAATATATATTGGCACATGGTTTTGCTTTCAGAATGCCTTGTGGGCCACAACTGAACAGACTGCTCAGTTACTATGCTTGGGTTGCTTATTTAATACTTCCAAATTAAAATATTATGTGTGTGCTGGTTTGTGGCAAAAAAAAAATCTGTCAAAAATGAAAATTGGCAATTTATTTTTCTGAAGAGGCATTGCTCACTGAATGGAGCATACATTTCTCAAAAAATGGTCATTTTCTCCTATACTACAGACATTCCTTTTCAGTGCTTAGAACTTAAGTAGGAGCCGTAAGGACATTGAATGGGAAGTACTCTATTTGTCGTATCTTGGTATAAGAAAATGTAATTCTGGACTAGCAGAGAAATTGGAGTCTTTTTTTAAATGTGGAAGTGCAAATTAATGTGCATCATGTAGGCAGGAGGTGAGCTGTTTCCCTCAGAATCAGGTATGTTACACAGTTTCTTGCAGTTTCTCCAATTTGGCACTCAAGTAATGTTTTATGAATGTAAATAAATAACATTCTCCAGTACTCCTGAACACCCCATAAACTTTTCAGGCAATGGAGGTTCTCAATCTGAAAATACCCTCTCTGATAAGCTTTCATACATTTATTAAGGTAGACTAGCTTCTGTCACAGGTCACCCCACTTGCTAATTACTCAGAATTCAGGTCAGGTATTTGCAGTGAAATTAGCATGCAGAAAGAGCATTTCTGAAGGTGTTCTCTGCTAGAAAGAAACAGGCAGAATCTAGAGTAACACTTAGAAATGTAATAACATTCTTACTCCCGTGGACTTGGTTGCTATAGGGAATATGGGAAAAGGGTGAATAATAATAATAGTAACAAATAAAGTGGAAGTAGCATGCTTGGAGATGACCTGAAGTTATGGCCTCAGAGTCATGTGGAAGGTCTCTCCTTCCAAAGGCTGAAAAAGAGTACCAACAGCTTACATCTCCCCATTTGGTGGAAGCAGGAAGATCAAAGTTGGTGCAAGGAGCGTACACATGGAGGTAGAAGAAATTAACAAAAGCTGGAGAAAGAGGAGGAATAAAAGAGTTATGAGTCTGGTGAGACTTACGGTGGTCATCTGTTCTTCAGATGACATAGACTGTTTGGTTGAAAGCCTGGGAGGAAAGAGAAGAAACATTCAGGAGTCTGGTCTGTTTTCTGCCATGTGGATGATGGCTGTTTTCTCTCATGCTGTTCTTCTGTGCTGGTTGGTTTGGTGTCCCAGATTGATCCAGCTCATCGCTAATTTCGAAGTACATCCACAACATGTTTACTCTTAGGTGATAATTTCTTGTGCATAAGAAAAGTTTGCAAATAATGTTTCTTTCTAGCTGGAAGATGTTTCCAGACATTTGTAGCAAACAATGCTGATGCTGTCATCTTCCCATCTTCTTCCCCAGGACCTCAGCAAGGCAAAGCCCTGTTAGGTGAATTTTAAGCCAAGACAAAGCGAGATAATGTGGTAGGAGGAACAGTATACTTTGAGAAGATAACTTGCTCCCTTGCAAGTGTTTTGTCTTTCTCTATCATGGTGCTGGTATGTAATTTGAAACTTGTTAGGACTGCATCTTGAGTACCTACTTGGGCATCTGTGTTATATCATATGTTATCAGATGACAGCTCTTTTGAATATACCTTTGTTCTCACAGCCTTCCCTGTCTACCACTAGTAACTATGCTTTGGAGGAGAAGGCAGGCATGGATACACCTTTCAGCTGGTTTGCTGGAGCTCTGCTACGTGCAGCGACAAAGATCTGTCGCTCTGGTGTTCTTCATGTGATGCTGCTGCTTCATCTTGATACAGTGCCAGTAGTCCCATTTGTCTCAATAGTTCTTTTTTATATAACAAGAGTTGTGATGCACCCAGTTACTGGCACCTTCAAGATGAAGCTTGGGTGGACAAGGGAACAGCATTGGAGACAGAGCTATGAAACTGCTTACGCTAAGACGGTAGAGTGGTAAAGAGCTCTTAGGGTTTTGAATTGAAATAGCGGACAAGAGCTTTTGGAAATGCTAGAGAAGGAGAAATCTTTCAGAAAAAGATAAGAAAATAAATCATTGTCTCCCTCCAAAATGCAATGAAAATTTTCTGAACTCTGTGCACAGTTTTATGTCTTAGACCTTGTTTCTTTGGGAATAAGGCTTCAGGTCACCTGTGCGGTTGCTCAGAATCTGAAGGAGGATAGTGGCCCAGCAACAGGAGAGGAAACAAAGTGAGCACTGAAACTGTTTATCACTGGGGTACTTGTTAATGATTCTTCTGCGTAGTAGTGATAATGAGCAGCTGAAAAGTACTTTATGTACCCTAGATAAATTGCTTCCAAACCTCGTAATTGCCCCAGTTCTGGCTTTCAGTAGCCCTGGTAATGAATTTTTGAGTGGCGTCCACATGTTGTGCCTGCTACTGTCCTTGACTTGCTTCCCATTTTGAGTGATCTCATCAAGGGATGGATGTTGTTGTCTGAATTCAATATATTTGTCCAATATTGGGAACAGTAGTGATGGTGAGATTGGAATAACTTTGCAACTGTTTTTATTGTTGTTTTGGGTTTTTTTTTTCCCCTGAAAGTCCACCTTTTCATGGTTCTGATGTATTACTGATAGGTCTGTCATTTCAGATGATGCTGTCTGGAGAACCCAGCTTATTCATTACAAGAATGAAAAGATACAGCAGCTTCTTACAGCATACTTCTATACACAGGAGAAAATAGGCGCTGCCTTGTCTTGGAAATGTAGACACCACAGAGGTACTCCAAATGCCAGAAAATGCCTTAGGTTCAGATGGGCATTATGAAACTAAATGTCCCTTAAAGGCTTGTGGCACATGCCTGCAATCAGAATTTAACACAGTTCCCTCCTTCTACTGACAAAATAGAAAGGAGAAGGAAGTGGCAAATTTTTTTTTTGAAAGGGATAAGTAGAGAAATCTGGAGAGACTTTACCTCACTTACATGAGCTCTTCCTATATGTATAATTTAACATGGCACCTTATATATAATTTAACGTGTGAAATAAACATAACATTTGAATTTCACAACTGGAACTCTCCTACTTAGAGAAGTGGAATTTTTTTCCATCTGTGTTTAATTTTAAAATGCAGTTTCTTAAATGAAATGAGCATGTATTGTGACTTCCGAAGATGGAATCCTATGATGCTCTGCACCCTTCCTAGGACAGCGAGCCAAACCACTGTACAAGATATATGTTGAATTGCTGTCAGTGTCGTGACTGATAAATCACTTTCATCCTGCAATGGAGCCTTATTTATAAATAGCTCTTTAATAAAATGCCCTAAGTTTGTGATGATGCTTTTCAAACCCTTGAGAATACTGGCTCTTGCCTCGAAGACCTTATAGTCTAAATTAAATAGATAACCAGGAGGAAAGGATCAAAGAAGAGGGGAGAAATGCAAAGGAGAGAAGCAGAGGGTAGGGGGGGAAGGGAGGTGGGCATAAATCTCAGGAGAGCAAGTCCTGTTTTTTATGTTCTTGTGTTGGCTTCTTATTTTTAGAAATAGTATTGTTGGCTGTCGTTATAATTGAAACCAGATGATGTTTTGGAGCAGAGCTCACTGAACAGATTCACTGGTCCTGAGTTTTGTAGGGTGTTCTTTTGTGTGCAAGGAGAAGAAAGGCTGTCTTAGACGTTAGGAGTGCTCTGAATGTGCAGCTTGCAGGGGGATTTTGCAATAGGTGAACAACTAGTGTCAATAAGCTTTGCTTCATTGATTTTGATTCATTCCAGCTGTGAGGATATAACGCAGGGGGAGCAGTTAGGAGAAAGTAATAGACCTAGAGGGGAAAAGAACTTTTTTTTTTACTGATGTTAAGCCTTTTGCTGTGCAATCTGAATTGCACCTTTGCTCCTAAGCAAGTGCTTTGGCGTATCATGCACAACAAAAGCAACTCACTGTGCTGACCCTCTTGAAGAAACAGAGTGAGGGTTACTCACATTGCCTCTTCCCTGCCTTCTGACATGTAGGTGTTTGACAGAGACTGCAAAAATGGGATGCTACATTTATTTGAGGTTTCTTAGCATAGAGGGAAAAGTAGCCCAAAACAACAAAATTGATTGAGTTTGCTGTGCTTGCAATTAAACAGGCATGCTCTGCTTTTTGTGTGGTTGTTTTTTGCATTCTGCAAAAAGTTTGCTTTTTGTGTTGTTTGCTCATCAGAGTCTTTGAAATAAAAATAAATAAAACAAGGGTCACTAGGCATTAATCTGTGACTTGCCGTGATATTTATTAACCATAATCTATGAACATTCACTTGCTGTCTCTCTCTTTCATTTTGACTACAAGGCAGTCTTGGCTTCGGTATTTCACAAATAGAGCTGGGACCGTTTTTGCTTGTAATCATCCTGAATCTACTCTTGGCGGAATACCAGCAGTGGTGCAGGAAGATGGATACAGTGCTGTGAGGAAGAAAGACCATCTAGAAATTGAAAGTTGAGCAGAAACGATGCACCACAGCAGAAGGGGTTTAGGTGACCAGATACTGACAAATGTAATAGGTTTGGATAGAACAAGTCCTGATCTCTCTGTTCTCACTCAGTTTTCAAATAGACTTAATGGAAAATCAATGAAGTGTAGTGATCTTGCATAGAGCTAAAAGTAGTAGTTATGTTTCAGTTTCTAATTTTGACCCTTTTCCTCTTCTTCCTGTTAATGTGTGTGGAAGGAAATATACAAAATTAAGTAGAACTTTGAAGCCATTGTAGAATCACAGAATGCTTTGGGTTGGAAGGGACCTTCAAAGATCATCTAGTCCACCCCCACTGCTGTGGGCAGGCACATCTCTTGCCAGATCAAGTTGTTCACAGTCTCTTCCAGCCTGACCTTGAAATTGCCAGGGATAGGACATCCACAGCTTTACTGGGCAACTTATTCCAGTGTCTCACCACCCGTGTTGTAAAAATCCCCTAAAATCTTCCTTATATACTTAGGAGGAAGGGCATTGCTTCCATATCTATAAATTTATATTGATAAATATCTCGGGCATGACAAAGTACCTGAGAAATTTGAAATTCTATTTTTAAAAGCAGAGTTTTACAGAGCCAGGCTTGACATGCAAAACTATGCCTACATTTCTGATTTTGTAGTCTTAGCCTCTGTCTTGTATTTGCGTTTAAGCAGTTAGTGTTCCTGAGGAGAGAGGGTAAACTCAAACTTGTCAGATTTGGCAGTGTGTGCTGTGTTTTAAATATACACACACAGAGTTAATTCCAGGTTTGAATTTGCTATCCTCTCCCAAATTAGTTATCAAATTAGAAATCTTAAATCACGATATGAGAGAGAAAGTGGAAACCAGCTTTGTAGAAGATGTAGATGATTTGTCATTTACCATGGTTTTCTTACATTTAACATCCTGTCCACAGTGCGCTCTAGGAGATGCTACTGTAGCTCTGGATGTGATAGCTATAGAAGAATTGGAGTAACCAAATTTCTGGTGCAGTGTGGGAAACTGAAGTGGGATTTCTTTTTTTGAAATTCATCATTTCTATAGATACACTTCTCTTAAATGTAAATAAATCTGCAGGCTAGAAAGTAACTGGATTCAAGAAAATTTGAAGTGATACTTCTGGCCAGTTTATATGCCTGCCTCAGGTAAACAAATACAATGTGATTTTAGATTAGTTAATTTTGGGAGTAAAAGTCTAAAGGGTTTGTAGCAGTGTAATAAAAATAGCACTATTGTTCTGAATACATTGGTCCCGGTCTGAAGCTGCACACAACTCAGTTAAGAGGTTCCTCCCCCCAGCATTTGTTCCCTAGCTGTCTAGTAGGCAAGGTGCTTACAGCCTGTTCAAAACACTTCGTTTGTGTCTCTGCCAGTGACTGCGCCTGTCTCTTGACGTTGGGGAGAACGAGAACAATGTTGTTGTTAACTGAAATCTTGGCAATCAACCTGAGTGTTGGTAGCAGATAATGAGTGGGATGGTGGAAATTGGGGGAAGCTGTTACTTTTCAGACAGTCACCTGTGGAGGATGAGACAAGCGGTTGCTGCTGAGAATGGATGTGAGGTTAGGGTTTAAAAGTATGGTAGTGCTGACTTGTTCCGCATCCGTTGGCAATGGAAAGCAAATGGAAACTCCAAGATAGAGAATTAGAGCTTTTTAGTTTGTGGGAATTATTTTTAGAGTAGTAATGTCATTGCTATTCAGCTGGTCTCATAAAATGGTCAGAATCTATTAATGACCTACAGCCTGTTTGTGGAAACTTTAGACACTGAAGTTAAGGAAACTTTCAGTCCACATGCCATCAGTGATGGCTGTAAAATATTTCCAGTGCATGGAAATGTTTGCCAGTCAAAAGGAAGTTATGTGTCAAATCCAGCATCCTGATGTGACTTCTAAGATATTTCAATCTTAAGTATAACCAGCGAGTGTGTTTCCTTAAAAACAGCGCTAAGCTCATAGCTTAAAAAGGTATCTAGTGGAAGTGTGGGATTTGTATGCCATGGTCTGAAGTGTGAAAAGTCCCTGTGCCCATTTTCCTCAGCACAAGGAATTTCAATATAGAAGTGGTGATCAAAATGCTTGATACTGTACCTGCTTGTTATGAGGAAAGATGAGTAAGATGGTTTTAATTCCCATCTTTTAAACAGACAGTTGTAGAAGATTGGTATTGTGTCCAGGCTGTGGAAATGGTGCGCTCGGGTAAAATATTATGCGTTATTAAAAGGTGCTGAATTCAGAAATACAAAACATTGCAGTTGCCACTGTACAGTGGCCAAGTTCTTGACTGTGCCACAATAAAACCATTCCACTTCTCATTTTCTCTTCATAATGGGCTGGTTTTATTTTGTTGCACAGCCGTACTTACATTCTTGTTTTTAACTTGAAGTTAGCGAAACACCTTGCTGATGCTTTTCCATTAACCTTGCTTGGATGAAGATAACAGTGGTGTAGCATAATATTTTTTTTATTGATTCCCTCCTTCCCCTCCGTGAAATGGCTAAGCCAACACAGAGAGGAGTGAATAGCTATTTCTAAAATACCTGTTATGATTAAAAACTGTAGCTAAAAGACACTGGCAATTTTTCTCTTATTCTGCTCTCTTGGTTGTCAGCTGTTATCGGAGCGATTTAACCTCCAGCTGGGAGGGTGGACAAGTAGCACCCTCTTGGATCTCTTTGCAGTGCAGGCCGTGGAGACGGCTTGGTGGATGGCTTTACGCAGTGCCTCGCGTTAGCCAGTTTTCCGAAAGCAAATTGACCTTTGCTGAGTAACGTTTTATGTCAAGGAGGAGAGGAGGCCTGCAGCCGCTCGTGCTGGAATTCTAAGTGCAGTGTTAGATTTGCTGTTGTAGGGACGAGAGCAGCTGTTATGCCGGTCGGTTTTTCCTCCCTTCCTCCTCCCGCTTTTTCTGGTTTGGGCAGGGCTGCCCCTAAACGTGTCTGTAGAAATCCTTCCTGCAACTTGTAACAGGAGAGCAGGAAAGGGGAGCCCTGAGCATCTTGGCCTAAAAAGACCCCCCTGGGGAGCTTGGCCTGTGCAGGTGTAGCTAGCAGTAGCGTCTCCTCCGCCTCTTCTAGAGGCAGCTCTGCACGCTGGGGCTTTTGCCGCAGATTGGGCTAGCAGAGACTGGTGGGGTGTGGGCCCCCAGCCCAGCCCTACGATCAGCAGTTTCTCTAGTGCCTTGAAGCTGAACAAAAGAGTGGCTAAAATGTGTGCTGACTTACAAGATTCAGTGTGATACATTTGTCTGCTGGGCCTTCTTCAAGCTGTGGAGGGAAAAATAGAACAAGCTTAGTTTTTCCATAATTTTTCCCCCCTGTAGCCCAAAGGAGACTACACGGCAGAGATGTCTTGTCTAATCTTCTCTTCCTACCCTGCATTATTTTCTTTCCCTCCTCCTTTCCTTCTGTCTCACAGCTCCCCTCCCCACATGCATACGCGCAGACTTCTGACAGCACACCAGTTTTATTCTCAAGCTCTCTTTTTAGCCCACATGGGTGTCTAGTCAGTGCCTTAGCCCCGGCTAATACATGAGAGTTTGAATAAATGTATAACAGCAGGTAGCAAGTGACTGTTGACAGGGTGACATATTGACTTAATATCTTGTGTTATGTGATATGAAGGATGTGCCTTTTGGTGTATATTTTCATTTTAATTTTTTTGTGTGTTTCTTAGGCAGACACTTGTAGGCAGTTGTGAGCAATTGTCTGAAATCATTAACGTGTTTATTAAATAAGGAAGCAGAGTGCATTATCTAGCAAATCAATTATGTAAATGCACAAAAAGCATAAGAGATTAGTCTTTAACTGTTGCTGAACTGCGTTCACTTTCCTAAATTATAGATGAAAGTGGGGTTTTTGTCACTGTGTATGTGTGGTGTTAGGCTCCACTTTGCTCTCTCGGAGCTTAAAAGTAACAGCAATTAATTGGTGCTATTGTGCAAGAAGAGGGCATTCCTGATGTACACTAATGAACGCCAGTGTGCATACATTCTTTCTATACAGGGAAACAGATGGTCTGTAGTGAAGAACAGAAGTAATCTCAATTGGAGGGTCTGGATGACAAGATAAACTGACAGCGAAGCCCTAGCAATTTATTCTTTCATCTAAACGCTGGGAAAAAATCTCCAGGAAAATCTGTTAATCTCTAGCATTTTTAGCAGTATGTTTTCGTTCTGGTGACTTCTGATCAAATGAGACTGTGCCTCTACAGTTTTACCATTCCTCCACTTCAAGAGGAGGGGAGAAAAGGGCACATTGCTCACTGTGTGTATGGAAAATTCACCCCTTTCAATTACAGCTGTATAAATGGTGTGTGTAGGGGACCATGTGGTCATAACTGCACAAACTACACTGCTCTATTTTCACCCGCCACATTTCCAGTCATGCTCAACTGGAAAGAGAGCTCTTCTGTGATTCAGGCAACTGTGACTTATCCACTGCTCTGAAGCGTACTGCACAGAAAGACTTGCATCTTATGGAAATGTGCATAATGGGTACATGTGCAAGAATCAGAGAGAAGGTTATAGATGCACTTTAAAAGTGAGTGAAGCTCATGAAAGCATTATCCTTCTTCTGTATTAACTACATGCATGGTCTCAGGCTTTCAGTAGGAGCTGGGCTCTTTCCAGAGGTTATCACTGTGCAGCAGAGGAGGAGAACATCTATCGCACTGTTTCTTGCTATGCTGTTATTTTGCTGCCACGTCAGCTTCTTTGTGTCTTCCACAGAGGTGTGCAGGGAAAGACCACTTCCAAATGCTCAGCACAGGGGATGCAGAATTTCCCTATAATGTTGGTTTTGCAGGTGAACATAAATGCTCAAACTGTCTACAGCACATTTGTCCTGAGGGCACTCTGTAATTTCATCCTTACTGAATGTCGGCACAAATAATTCAGCTCTCTATTGCCATTGTTTTTATTTCTAGCCCAGGCTTAAGTTTGGTTTGTTCAAGTGACTAACTTCTGTTGGCTTGACAGATCACATCCTATTACCAGAACCCAAGGTTGCCTCCAAGGAATGGAGTCAAGGAACTTTGCTTTCTCCCTCTCCTCTGGTACTGAGTCTTGTCCCCTCATCCTGACATAGAGCTTGATGAAGAAAGGCTTTGCAGCCTTACCTCTCTTTTGACAGACTGAGCACTACAGTGACAGGAGGAGTATTGTAGGAGTTAACTTGTCATAAAATCAGCAACTATGCTACAGAGCTTAATATAAAGAACACACCATGTTTTCCTGTGTTCTGACCGTGTTAGTTGGAGATAGCTGTCAGAATGCAATTCAATTCACTGTATGTCTGTGAATCAGTCACATATGTCTGAAATGGCTATTTGCTGTCATTGAAGGCTTTCTGGAGTGTGCATTGCTGTGATGTTAGAAAAGTAGAGATGTGGCGATTTAGCTGGAGACAGTAAATTATATTATTGTACCCGAAAGTAGGATTGGGCTAGTTTCTGATGAAATTTTCCTTTGTGAAAACCTTGTTGAAAGACAATGCCTTCCCAGGGATTCTTGGTGTTAAAGTAACAGGATATTAAGTGTGTCATGTTTATTAATTGTCAGAATTAGATCAATTGTAACAGAGCTAACAGGTACCTCTGGTTGAGCTGAAAGATGAAGATAGAAGAGCTGGCAGATATCACCAAGGAGCTAAGAGATGCCAGGAGAGATGACAAATGTGGCTGGATTTGCTGAAGGGGGATTGGAAAAACGCGGTCCCAGTCAGTGCCTCAGGGAAGAAATAGTAAACCTTGTAGACATTGGAAAAAAATGTCTAAAGTGAGCAGGAATGGGTGGGTTTGTTCTGTGCCATTGTCTCTGACTCTTAGTGTCAGCCTCTTCCTCATGAGAAGTTACCATAGGGGAATGAAGGCTGTGGTAGCTGGGATTTGGTATTTTAGCCATGTTTAGACCAAAGAGCAAACTGTAAACTATTATTGTGCTTGTGCTGACTCTTTCTGACCATAGCAGTGTCTGTGCTGTGGCACTTGGAGAGACACTTGAGAATCTTAAGCCTACAGTGTTAAGAGACCTTCATCCTGCAATGACTTACTGGGGAACAGATTTCTGCACTTGGGCAGAGAGTAGGCATAAACTCAAGGTTGAGAAGGTGGGTGATTGGTGTGGTCTCTGTGATTGCTTTAGTTCTCTGTGAAGCAGGAAGAGCACTCTATGGTACTGTAAGGAGGAATGCGTTGGGGTTTGCAAAGTATTCAAGTGACTCTGACAAATGACCAGGGAGCTGTTAGGCACAGAATGGATCCTATATCGTTAAAGTGTATATTAACAAGAAAGCACCATCAGTGTATGAAATACGGCCTTTTGAATATACTCAAATATGAACTGTATTCCTTATTAACTACAGCCCCTTACTTGAGAGATGTATTTACCTGAAATGTGCAGGTAGCTGTTGTACTCGGGATTTTAAGCGGAGATTGCACAATACCCTTTTTTTGTTTTCTGTATCTTAAAAGCTCATTGGGCTATAATAAAAAGAATAATGGGAACACATCATACTGCATCTAGTGAAGTATCTCATCCTTTTACAAATACTGTTTTTTCAAACTTAGAATGAGAGCTAAATTCCTGAGTGGTACCTTTTTAGAAGGAGAGTTCAGAGAGCTTTTTCAAGTAGTGAGGAATGTACTTTGTATGATAATACGGCATAGGTACGGCACTTCTGTAAAAGTTGATTCAGAAAGTCTGCACAACACCCCCTCGTTGATGCTATAAATACATCTTTGTGATGAAGCTCAATGTGATGAAAATATTTTGATATTGTGTTTTTAACTTTTGATGCATCTCTTGGCTTTAAAGATAAAAGGATTGACTCCTAGAATTTACACTCCTCTGATGTGATTAAAACCAGATAGGTGTACTTTAAATAGAATATGCTCTGTATGATGGTAGGTATGGTTTAGTGGTTTTGAGCAGGAGGTTTCTTAGAGTAGAAAAACAGCTTTTCTTGATGAGTTGCTTGTCACTGTTTTCAGCAGCACCTCCTTTCATCTATTATTCATTTTGGAAGGCTTAATAGTATGGTTTGGGTGTGGGCTGGTACCAGACACCCGTAGAGTATAACTCCTGCAAGAATAAGAGATCCCCAGAGCTGTCAGGGATACAGTGGAAAACAGTACAAATGCATCTTTGCTTTTTTAAAAATAATTCCCCTATCGACAAAAGAGCCGTGATGTGATGCGCTGTAAACTCTGTCCTGTATTAAAATGCCTGGTCGAGCAGACAAAACAATGAGTTTCTGTGCACCTAGGTCTGATGTGGACCTAGGCTCCTGTCCTTCAGTGGAAGGAGTAGATCTGCCCCTGTTGTCTGATAATGATTGGTTCATGGAGCAGTATCTAGGAAGACTGCATCTAATATTTTTCTCTTGCCCATTAACACAAACTGGGGTGTTTGGGAAAGGTCTGCAGTTTCTTCCCCACATTTTACTGTGAGGTCTGTAGGGCTGCAGTTTGGTGTGCCTGTAATGACTGTGAAGTCCTATGTGACCGCGGATTTGTTGCAGTCGCTATGTGCATATAGATGGATGTATTTATAGAAGAATCACTGTGAATGTGAGAAATAAGCCTTTGAAGTGTCAAGCCAAATATTCTGGGGGGAAAAAAAGATGATTTCTTGTCTACATCAGAAGCTTGCATTTCATATAGACTTGTCTCATTTTACCCAAAATATCTCCCCACAGGTTAGGAGAGCTGAAAACAATAATAATAAGGTGGAATGTAGGGGGAGGGAGTGTGTGTGAGAGAGGGGGAGAGAGAAAAGAGAGAAATAGCAAACACCTCTGAAGTGTTTTTGTTCCTCCATACTTATGGCTTGTTTCTTTCCAGTAGCTTTTTCTCTTACTTTATTTCCTGCTCTGTCACAGAGCTGCCAGGGGAACAGCACTGTGTTGCTTTCCCTTTGGTCAGACTCCTGCAGGTGTCCTCCTGGCGAGGAACAAGTGACAGAGAACAGCTTCCAGTGTTCTCTAAGCAGCAGACTGGACTCCCCCCAAGCTCCGTGATGTGATGCTAAGTCAGGGTGATAGGAGGCCTAAGACTGATGTGTGCCTCTCAGCTCCCAGAATGGCTGCCACCGCAAAACTAGCCCAAGCCTGACATGAAGCTTTTTCTGTGTTGCTTCCCTTTGGGAAAGAAGAGACATACAGATCCCTCAGAGTCACGAAAGAAGGGGTCTGATAGTCTTTCGTTAAGCTGCCGCTGTGATATTGTAAGAGTAGTCTGAGTGACTCTTGGATATGGATTCAAACCAAGGAATGTTACTGAAAGGAGGCTTTTTGCAAAGCAAAATAAAATACAGATGTTTTTCGGAATTAACTCTTCAGTTGATGGCAACGGTTTTGTGCACTACTTCCATTCCAAAAATGGGAAAGCAATCATTTTTATTGAGGTCTGTTTCAGACTGGGAGGTGTCTTGGCACACATTGCCACTGGGACATCTCGGTCTTCAGTTGGTGCTTTTAGAAATCCTTGCTCTCTGTTAACAGGCCTGAGAAGTGACTCTCTGCTTCCTTTGCTGTATCTTTGTGGTTTGAATACAATATATGCTCGTCCCAATTGAAATGTCTGGGTTTTGCTCTAAAAGAAATAAAACTTGAGAGGACCGCGTACATTGGCTGTATAACCTTCAAAAACATATGTTGCAAATAGTTTGGACTGTTAAGGATGAGAATTCTTGTTTTTGCTTGTAGGTAGCTACTTGTATAGTGCTCATTATTTCTGATATTATAGGTGATTTTTTATTGCTTGTTCTTTTTAATATGATGTGTAGTACTGAAGCTGAAGAAATTTGAGGAGGCAGGAAGACTGGCGTAGAAGTGGGACACAAGATATTCGGGTTTTAAAATACCATACACTTTGTAGTATTAAGTCTTTTCATGCTATGATGAAAGGTTGTGTGCTAACAGCATGCTCTGTTAGGAGGTCGTTTCAGTCCTAAACTACTAAATCCTTCCAAACAGCATGATTTTAAACAAGGTTTGTGAAATCTAGCCAAGCTATCTGTTGTGATCTGTATTTTAAATCCATTATTTCGTATTGTACCTTGGTGTGATCCGTGTGACTGTTTTCGTTTTCTTCTTGGAGAGTGTTGGTAAAATAGCAGTGGCATTAACGTTCTCCTGTAGTGCCCTGAAGACTTAAAAAAGAATCATCTTACAGTTAAAGCAGCAGTGGGTTGCTGACTGCCAGCTGTAGTATGCATTTTGACAAATTTTAGAGAGGTCTAAATCAAGCAAGCAGGAGTGTGGAATTAAGACCATGTTAAAATGTGGCTTCAAACAGCTCCAAGTATCAATAATTGCAAACCCTTCATCTTCTCATGAAACGACCTTGGTTGGGCTGGGCCTGCACCTTGGCATTTGGATTGGCTTGCGCTGCTGTGGGTCAGTGTTAACATGCAGCAGACACTGCGGGCGGAGGAGCTGGCTGCCAAAGGAAGGGCGTTTTTCGGCGTATCACTGTGGTGCTCAATGAGAGGCTGCGAATATGCTTTCTTCGAGAGATGTAAAACATTGAAGAAGCCAGAAGCAGTAAATGAAAGTGTACCCATTGGTTAAGAGCATGTGGCTACATATCGAAACCATTTCTGGAAGTAAAACTTGTAACAAATTACTGAATACTGAATAACTGCAATGTGTTAAGGATTCTTTTTAATTACAGGATGTTAAGGCTTCAAAAATAAAATTCTTCAAAGTTAATCATGGAGTAAAATAACTCCATATTTAGTTGAGCTTCAACTTCATTAAAACTGTTCAAACGGCTGATGGAGCCCTAATAAGTTTTGTTCAAAGATAGGACATCTTTGAAAATCTTCTGCTAATCTGTTACCTTTAATACTCTCTAATTGGCTGTAGGGATCTCGGTTCATGTCTGGTGGGGTGTGTCTGGGATAAGGTCCTGTAAATGTATCCTGTTGTCCTGAAATCAGCAAATCTGGGGACTCTAAAGGCTATTTTCACAGCAGTATTTAAGCCCTTCAGGCAATGTTTTATTATAAAGCAAGTACAAAATATGTATTTTGCCGTGTATAAACACAAAACCACTTTGGGGAGTGGAAGATGGAGGAAAAAAAATTGAATAAGCAACATTCTGACAGTATCAAATCATTAATGAGGGCACTGGTTCCTAAATTATTTACAGTGTATTCCATGTGCTCGTCTGTTTTAGAATTGTTAATATGAATGTGGTGTGTGTTATGTACAAATATTTTTCTCCCTCTTTCTTTTGGGTTTCCTTTTTGTGATATAATTTAATTACTGGTGCTGTTCGCTCTCTGGAGCTGTAAAGGTATTTTGTTCGTCTTCAAAATAAAATCACTCCGTGATCGCGGAATATCATCTTGTGAGAAGGTGGCGGTGCTGTGCAGATGATGGGGAAGCAGGGGAATGTAGTGTTGGCTTTCACAAGCCGAGGCAGAGCGGGCAGGGACGCACTGGGGCGGGCGCCGTGTCGGGCCACCCCCGGAGGGAGTGGGAAACTGGCTCTGACAAAGAAACGGTGTGAGCTGTTGTGACAAACATTCTCGGTAAAGAAACTGCAGGTCTGAAGAAATACTTACCGGGCCTGTAGGTTTGGAGGGGGGGGGTGTGTGTGTGCTTCAGTTTCTCAGGGGTTGTAGTGATGCCGTAAGATTCTGTTCTCTTTCTCTCTAAGCGGGTGAGGGTTTTTTCTCTCCTTTATGCCATCTATTCCTTTTATGTCAGTAGAAATCCTCTCTGGCTGTTAGGCTGGGCTGGAGCCCTTTGCCCCAGTCCCTTGCAGGAGTAGGAGACCACTGAGCTACTGTGTCCTACCCTGCCACTGCATTTATGGATCTGATCTGCAGTGTGAAAAATCAAACACAAAAAGTGGAAATGGTCTTGTTTCTAGTTCTGATGTGGTAGTAGGCAAAATTACTTTCTGCATTTCTAGTGTAATTTCAGCTGAAGTTGTTGGAAGGATAATTAAAGGAGTAATTTTTTTTTACTTTGATGTTCTGAAACTCAGTTAAGAAATTTTTTTTTCCACTGGTGTCTTGAGATGCTTCTCAAATGAGCTTCTACTTAAATAGCTGTTATTATGGATATGACCATTCCTCCTTCATATTTATCTTGTCACCAGTGGCATAGACTCTTTCAGTACAAACTTACACAGTGTTTTCATGAACATGATGCTTTTCATGAAGTTTAGCTGGCCAAATACCTTACCGCACAACACCAGCAATGACGAAGCTGGGTTTTCTGAAATAATGCATATCTTATCTTAAGAACGTTGTTACAGTTGAATAAACTTCATGCCCTTTCAGTGATAAACTTCACTATGCTCAACTTTCAGCTATACGATTGAGAAAATATAAAATGAGAAGGTGAGAAAATGCTGTATAGTTTATTCCCTTGTATCCAAGATTCTCTGTTTTACCGCCAGTATTGCTGTTTTCTTGTGCTTTGAAACAGAGAGGCCGATTAACACAAAGCTTCAACACCACGTCCTTGTGCTTTCTTCATAGCAATGTAATATGTTAATGTATTTTGGGGGGTGAGTTTTATTGCTGGCCCTGAAGTGCGAAGCAGCTTCGCAAGACTTCTCAGACTTTGTCATCTTTGTAGGGATATTTTTAATTATGGTTTGAGAGCTCTTCTGTGTTGAGGTGAATTTTATCCTTAGGAGTATTTAGCTGGAAAATCAAATACACTGTGCTCTGCGGCTGTCATCTGTCAAGGGTTGTAGGATTTTTCGAGTGAAAACTGTGGTTCATATAGGAAAGAAAAAAAAAAAAAGGCATACATGTACCACAGAGGACAATTGACAATATTTAGACATCTATCTTTGGTTCAAATACCTAGCATGTGTTAGAAGCTTTGCTGGTGTTATTTAGTACTGTGGAAGTCCTTCTTGTTACTGGGTTCACATTTGATACTCCATGAAACAGACATTTCAGTCACTGTAACCGAACTGAATTAGCTTTTACTTGTCATTTTATTTGCAGCTCTGCCCCAAGGAGATGAGTGATTATTTTACTGTATATTTCTGAAAGAACTTCTTTGCATTAAGAGAAATAGCTCAGGAGCAGGAGACAAAGAATAGATCCATATGATTTCCTTGATGGCCTGTGAAAATGCCAAACATATGTTTTGTTTTTCTGCCCAGCTGAAAAGTTTAGTTTTAAAAACCTTGAATTCTCCTACTAATTTTCATAAATGTAATTAATTTTAATTAATGAAGCTTGGTGATTTAAAAAAAAAAAAAAAACAAACCAAGAAAACACCCCCCAAAACCAAAACAACAAAAACAAGCGCTTGTGAAGATTGGTTTAAAACCTGCGTGAAACCCCTTTTCCTTGGGCACGAGCATCATGCTCTGTCACACGCAGGTTGTGTACTTGTGGGATCATGTTATGTTATCCTTATGTGACACCCCCCCCATGCACTCCATCTGGTTTTTATATTGGTCATGTGTGTGGACATGTTTTCACACGTATTATTAAATGAAACCTTGTTTAAAATGAACTGTTGTCTAAGTCTCACAGCGATGAGTTTTGGTTTTTTTAATAACTTCTGCGTTGCACTTTCCCAGTCGTTTTTGTACAGTCTTGCACTTGAATAGCATCGGCTTGTTTGATGGGCTGTGGGAAAGATGTATGGTGCCAGGGTGTTGCAAATGGATGCATACGTAGGCATGTGCCCCACCCTGTCGTAAGGTTCGGTGAAGGTGTTTCTGGAGACTTTCTCAACTTAGAGAGGAGGGAGTGGAGAAGGTGAGTTGATGGGGTACAGAGGCACTTCCCTAAGCTTTATAGTGTTCTATTCGTTTATGAGAAGTATTGTTCTGTGGTAATGGCACGTGTGTTGAAGCTGTTGGACACTGTTCCCAGCCCTGTCACAGACCTCTCACGCACAAGTCATTTGGTGTCTCAGTGCCTCACTTGTCACTGTCGGGTTCCTAAAGGTCTTTTGGTAGCACCACAGAGGTGTGGACCAGTGGTTGTGGTATGATTGAAGGCAGTGAGCTTATTGCACTAATGGCAAGTGTATCAGCATTGTCATACTAATATGTGTAAAAGCAACACTCTTACGATTATCGCTCCATCACCTTACTAAGCTCTCAAGGGGAATAAATATAACTGTATGGGATTAATTGTATTTTAGGGGAGTTTATCAGTTAAGTGTGTTTGCCATAACTTGGCTGTAAAGCTTTTGTGTTACTACTTTTTTTGAATCTTGAATGTAACACAGATAACATTCTTGGTTGTTACATGGTACTACAATGCATAACGGGGACTGTCTTTATTTGTGTCATTTTTTCCTCACGTCGGACAAATGCTATCCCTTGTAATCCGTAGCATTTCCCTGTCTCATCAGGGGTGTGCACTCAGTTTCACTTGTTTGATAATTTGAGCCATCTTGCTTTGTCGTCTTCCGACGTAAATTGTCAGGTAATAGTGATACTAAATCTACTCAGTCCTGAGATTCAGAGCGGGTTCTTTCTGCACAGAGCTGTATCACAAGCATTGCTGAACGCAGATTTGAGACTGAAGAATCACAGTAGCTATGAAACTACCTCATAGATTAAAATTTATTGCTGTTCAAAGACTACCTTTTGTCTCTCCTGAACAGGTGCTTTATGTACTATTGTATATTTACTGAATCTCAGCAGCGACCTGATTTCTCACTTCTATTGGTGGATGGTGTCAACAGAGCAGTGCCATACACAAGTGTCTCCTTCCTATGTAACTTATCCAAGAACACAGGAAATAGATAGAAATAATTAAGCAGGGGTAAACATCGTCTGCACATATGTAGGGCAGAGGAATCAATTGTGGTAAGTGGAAGGGAGCTATTTGAGTACTGAGGGACAGAGGCAGAAGGAGAAGGTAGCCAGCCTCGCCAGCTACCTTTTGCAAGCTAGTCAACTACTGTTGTCTTGATAAATAGCTCATGCTGAAACTGTCCTAGCAACAGCTATGTTTAACACTGCCTTCTGGTGTAGATTATGGATAGCTGTGCAGGAAGAGTAATATTCAGAATGTCTTTCTACATGAACAAGCTGGAAAAAAGGACTATTAAGGTACTGGGTGTTGGGTTTTTTTAATTGCTTTACTATATCAAGGGAGGGATTGTACATAAGGGGCAAATTAGTGTGTGAGAAAGAGGTGACTATACAAAAGTATAGGTAATGTAGAAGAAAACTGATTGGTGAAAGTAGAAATGGAGAGGAGATGAAAGATGGGAATAGAGAACAAGGGAAGGTTAGGAAAAATATGAAGTGGAACCAAGATAAACTCTGGCTTTCAGAGTTAAAGATGACAGAAATTACAGTAGCTATTAATCTCTCTACCTTGGCTGAATGCAGAGGAGTGTAAAAGTTAAGGTCCCGTTAAAGGGCAGGTCAGCAGTGTGCCTTCATCATTCTGTGCTCCTGCTGCAATGTAAGGGCTTGAAAAAGGGAACGAGATGACTGAAGGTTCATTGGAATATAAAATCCTCCTGTTCCTTCTTTTTAGAAAGACATTATGATGATTCAGTATGAAATAGAGGCAGTAACGTGCACTACTTTTGACGGAATGTGTTTTACTTACAGGTTTAAAACAGCTGCTGCATTAAAGGTGGATAGCCCAAAAATTTAGGCTGTCTTCATCCAGATGAAAATTGTGTAAAAATTAAGTAAAAATCTTTCCATTTGGCTATCAGAAACCAGTCTCTGATGACCTGAGATAAATAGAAGCCAGTGTTCACACATACACCTCTCCTGAGACTGTTCTCCATGGGAGTGCCAAATGAAGTCTTGGTTCTTGTATCTTATTTCTCAGTCACACAAGTATTTAGAAGACACTTTGTTTAATTCTTGGTACTTGAAAAATCTCAATATTGTTGTCAGTGATTTTAGGCATTAAAAATGGTGCTCCTGCATCTTTGCTTTGATATTTCCACTTGATTTCTTCCAAGGAAATGAACTATTCTTCCTGATGCCAAAGGATACCTTCCTACTTGATGTTGATAGTCTATACCAGTTACACTCTTTTTTTAGTGTTGTCCTCCAGTTGTTCCTTATTACAATACCCAAAGAGATGCTATATCAGTATCTTAGCCCCCAGACACCACTGCAATTGGTCTGATAGCTGTCATTGAACTACAGGCAGTTTTACAATGTCACATTTTGAATCTTAAGAAAAGTTGTTTTTTCCTGGCAGAGTGTTTTATGTATGCTACCCGCCCCCATCGCACTGAGCTGAAACTGAAGTTCAAATACACCTCACACATTTGCCTGATAATTAAAATTAGGGAAGGAGCACATAGCTCTTTTTTCTGTTTTCCTTTTGAACTCCCACTCCACAGGAGAAATGATAGAGACAAGTCACTTGCTCTGATTTGCAAACAGTAGAGATGTTTTCTCTGAAATACTTGAGTAGAAATGAATTGGTTGAGCTTTTATCCAAGGTTCCAGTTGTCTGGCTTACTAAATGAAAAGGCAGTGGTGAAGTACAGAATTGTTCTCCACATGTAAGAAACCCTCAGTGTGCCTCAAGAGATCAGTAGGAAAGTAAGAGGTTAAAACCTTGGTGAGAATCATTAATGGAAATTGAGCAAACAGCTCTATTGCCAAGAGGGGAAAATTGTTTCATATGAGTGATAATGTGTATCCTAATAAAAGACATCTTTTCACGCCCACCAGGAATAAGACATATTCTGTACTTTTATATCCCATCTTGTTTTGAGTAGGACGAATATCTTCTTTAAGTAGCAAAATGTTCCATTAGGAAAGAGAAAAGGAAAGAAGTTTTCCCACATGCGGAAGAAATTCATGAATCATTTCCATCAGAGTACGTACAAAAGCAGAGGAGCAGGCATGCCGTAAGAGGAAGAACAACTGATATTTTTCTTTGACTTTCAGCACAGCCACGATCTGGTCATGGTCTGTCTGATTGTGACAAAGGGCTTACTTTTAATGAGGGGAAAACCAAAAATCCTGGCCCCTTCATTGGCCAGATGCTAAATATATGGAAATATTTTCTGCAGAGTTTTAAAAAGAAACAACTAAAATTGGAATTGGAGATACCAGATCCAACAGAAGTGACAAACTGGTGCCCGTGTTGTACTACCTTTGCTCTGTAGTCTCGAGTGGAGGAATATTGTTGCTAGGTGGAAGGGCGGGGGGGAGTGTGTTCCAGTGAGGAAGCTGAGCCAAGAGAGCCGCAGCACGAGGCTGAGTCATACGGACAGAATCCCATTGTGATGTGGGGGTAAGATGCAGAGGAACTTGGGGGAGAAAAAGTATTTCAAGAGGGTATTGAAGTGAATGGCAATCGCCCTTTCATCTCCTCTTTCCTCTCCTGGCATACTTTCTTCCTTCCCTGCTCCTGTTCTAGAACCTGTATTCCCAGCCCAGGAGCAGCAGCCTCCTCCTCGCCACTTGTTCTCACTTCCCTCTCTCTGTCGGGCAGCAGCAAAATGGGAGAGAAAAGGTACCAGCTTCTGCTAGAGGGAAGCACTCAGTGGAGCCTGAATGGGAAGCAGGAAGGTGACTCCATAGGGAAAGCATTCTTCTGTGGTTTTCAGGGGCATGTAGTAAGGACTTTCTGCTCTCCAAACTCGAACCTGTTCACCTGCATACAAGCAGGAGAGAAGCTGTTGTGGCTAGAGTAGTTGCTGGCAGCTGCTTTTGGCAGCAGTCTGCTCTGCCTGTGGCTTCAGGCAGCGCTGGGCGTAGATACTTGAACACAAGTTTGGGTCTCTGCCTGTGCTGCCAAGCTCTAGGTGGAATGAAACCGCTGAGAAAAGGTACCTTAAAAGAGATTTCTTTCCAAGGCCTTTCTGAGCTTAGTTGGTGCAGTGTCATCTGCACGCTCTGCCGTGTAAAGCGCTGTTTGCCAAATCTGCAATTTTTATGGGAAGACTTCTCCCATTTATGGCAGAATCGGCAGGAACTTCTGTGAAGGATTTTCCCTTGTTTTGAATGTTCATGTGAACGTTTTGGGGGGTTGGATTTTGTTTTAATAAATTACGAGGCCTTTAAGGAGTGATACTTACCCGATGTTTTATTACAAGAAGCAGGTTTACTTAGCCCTTCAACAAAGGGTACAATAAACTGTCTTTTTCTCTTTAATGGTGTCCCAAGGAATGCATTAGTCTTTGAGGCTAAAGTACTTCGACATCAGACTGGGTGATGCGTTGCTATGGTTTCAAGGGCAGTGTGAGTGCTAGAAAAAGTTCACATCCTTGAAATGTGTGCACATGCGGTCCTGGGCTCCTATATATTTCATGACCAGAACTTAGAAAGTAGCCTTCCACACCAGTGGCTTCATCACAGGGCACAAGCAGAATTTGAAGGAAGAGCTACAACTGGGTTCCCATTTGTGAAGAGCCATTTTGTTCAACTTGAGCAGAACTTTGTGTGGCCCTTTTCAGCACTTTGGTGGAAAGACTGAAAGCTTATGCCTGGTGTGCCCTGCGTATGCAGGGGAAGTTTCTGAGGCAGGCAGAAATCAGAGGGGGAGGGAGAGAATTCTTGTTTTGATGTCTTAATGCAAGCCACTTGTTTAACTTCTTGAAAGAAACTTTTCAACCTGTAAAAAATGGCAGTTTTTATCAGGTGCCGATAACAACCTTAACGTATATGTGTGTATGTACTTTCTCTGAAGAAGCAGCAATCCAGCAGGACTTCTTTAGAATAGAAAGTAATTTCTAATAACCAAAGAAAGGTATATTAGCCACTTTGCTTTACTTATCATTTAAACATCTTTAAAAATAGAGCCCTAACCAGTTTTCCCTTGAGTCCTTTAGCCTGCAAGACACACGTAACTGCTGGATGTTTAAAACAATACATTATTTCTCAATGTGCCGTCGAAATGTGATTTCCTCTGAGCTATATTTAATGCATATATTTCTTGAAAATATATTGCAGTTTCTCTGTGGGTATTGAAATGTGTCTCTGAAAGAAAGAATGATTTCCTTTAGTCTTGATGGCTACCTTATTGATTTGTAATGACCAAACCCTCTTCTCTACAGACAGTCTGTTTCTGGTAACACAGGTTCAGTTACCATGATTGACTGCTATGTTGTCCTCTCATATTTCAGTTCCTTCCTCAGTGTAGCCAAAGATGGTTTACAATAACTGCTAACATTTAGAGCTGTGCTTGAGTTCTCCCTATAGCACACATAGGTTTCACTCTTTCCCCCAGATGAAATGCCACAACCACACATTAAATCCTTTACAAGCTTCAGAAATGGGTCCCAGCTGGGTAACCTGTCAGCCCTGGGCCTGGGATTCTCCTGCATGTCAGGTGCTTTTGTGGCAGCTGAGAGGTTTTTAGGACTTACTGGGCTCACAGAAACTGTGAGGTGACCCATGATTCTCTTAGCTTCCTTGAATTACTCAGCCTTTTGGGGGGGTCTTGATCCTTCTTGGTTCACCTCTGTTTTTCAGTCTAACCGGTAACATTTGACTTTTTACAAAAAACTACCTGTAATTTTGGAAGCAGTTCTTTGATCCTTAATGAGTTTACTGATGTGTTGGTACCAGCAGGGTGAAGGGAAACGGCTTGCAAATGAGCAGTGTTCATGTAGAAATTAAGTGGTCTCACCAAAGCGTCTCAGGGAGGAAATGGTGCCAGAAGAATTCCCAAGACTTTGAATTCTAAATCAGGGATTTCCAACTCGGAGCAGCTGTATGTGCACTGAGGCTTTTCTCTTCATTTGTGATCTATCTAACAAGCTCATAGCACATATGTATATTTGCCTTTGAATTACAAGGAAATGTTTTGGAAGTCTATAAGGAATCCAGTTAATCAATTTGATTCATTGCAGTATTTACTAGCCATGATGGCTGAGCCTCAGAAGGTTTGCCATTTTCTTTGGGTAAAGTTCACTGTATTCTAAGCCAAAATTGTTGAAATGAATATCTTAACTTTTATTACCCAAAGAAACTGTCAGGTCTCTCCTAATGGTTTCAGATGAAGTGAGACCACCTTTGTTTTAAATTCGGTTCAGCTGAAATGCATAGTGCAGGCATACACAAATTGTGGTGGGGAAAGTCTGAATTAAGGCCTGGGTCCTGCCCAAATCTTGTGAGGCCACTTAAGTAATCTTGTTTTATTTTTTCTACTCACCAACTCCTATTTAACAGCTTGTAAAGATCTTTTGAAACTCTATTACTTTATGCATTAGAGATTTGCTTGCTTCCACCCTCCCCTTTTGGGAGTCTGCGAGGCTTTTTTTTCTTGTATGCTGTGCCAACAGCAGATTTTGCCTGAGTATTCTTTTTCTCATTAACATCAATTGAAGTGAGACGTCAGAAATCCAGGACCATTTGCAATGACAGGACAGTGCCAATGCTCTTACTTTTATAACCCATAGGAATAAAACTCTGCAAAGCATCATTTCATTATTCACATTATGATAGCCTGCTTAAATTATGAATCATAAGCTAGGGGGAAAAAAAATATCATTATGTCCTTTGTCAAATATCCAAAGTTTAAATTTTGATAGGAAATATGAGGAAGAATTAAAAAAGAACCCCAAATAATATCACCAGTGGATTTTGGACATCTCTCTTTTCCTTTCTTAGTTTGATCACAATACCATGTTAACCTACTTAGGCACATGAGGATGAATGCCAAATTGTGTTTCTTTGCTGTTTAAGAGCTGATGTATACTGAAAACCATGCTGCTTTTTTTTTTTGCTTATAATGGTGAACTATAGAAGGCATGAGTTGAAATCAGATCTTTTGTACAGCCTTCGTTTGGTAATGCATTAGGTGAAATCCTCCAACATGTCGTGCACCTAGGTCCTACTAAACTGAGCAAAACGCCCAGCACACGCTTCGCAGTGTCAGGACCTTTGTGTCTGTCATAAAAAGGATGTTCTTTTTTCTTACACTGAGCAAGTCCTCACTTGTACAATGGATTTTAAAAGTCTAATTCTTTAAGGAGAAATAATTCAGCACATGTCTGTGGTTTAGTTTAAAAGCTCACTGAAGTTTTGGTCTTATTTCAGTGTTTTTATGTGAAGATCTCTGAAGAGAGCAGATACAAACATACAGTGATTATTGTGAACATTGGTCTTATTTTCATTAGTAAAATATTTTGGGTTAATTAATGAGGTAAAATCCAGCTGAATTCAGTGGAGGGAAAGCCATACTGTAGCTTACACTTAGAGTAACCGTGCCCTTTTTTTACTGGATTCTGCAGACTTTGGCCTACGGGAGCAGAATAACCCATTTTTGCCCGTGGGGACACTGCTGGAGCAGCCTCAGTCAGAGCTCAAAGCTGTTCGATTTTTCTGCACCTTTGTGTTTGAATCTATTGCTCATGTTGGGATACAATAGCTGAGGGGGATGGCAGCAGGCTGGGCCCTCCGCTACACCCAGGCTGTAAGGATGTGCTGATTAGGCATAGGATAAATACATTTCCTGGGTTAACGTCTGCAGTCTTGCACCTTTTCAAGCTACAGAAATGGTGAGATACTTCTCTGGAGAGGAAAATAGTAAGAAAGGCAAACAGAGCTATCCACCTTCAGGTGTTCCCTCGGGTCAGGTACTACAGTCGGACGGCTCTTCTGGAAATAAGCATTTTGGTTTAGGGAAAGCTTTTGGAAGTGGAGGGGGATGTCTTCGTTATAAAGTGAGATACTCAGGAAAATTAAAGATGATAAATCAATAGCTGAAGTTCAGCACTTGTTCAATGGAAATTGGTGCTTAGTGACTTTGAGACTTAGTAAAAAGCAAAAACGCCAAACCCACAAAAAATACAAACCTGTGTGATTTTGCTGGCTTTCCTGGTTGCCTGAATCAGGGATCTGTAGAGCATGATCATTTTCAGTCTGGATGGGGGAACAAGAGGCTTTTTTTGCTTTGTGGGTCATGAGAAGGAAGTCTGGGTTTTGAAATGAGATAAAATGCGTTCATTCAGAGGTGTGATTTAGTATGTATGTGTTTCTTTACTATTCCTAGGAAGAAATAAGCTTAGGAAATAGCAGCAAGTGGGTTAATTGGTGAGTTAATCGAAAGAAAAGGATCAGCATAGTGTTTGAGGGAGCGGGGCAGACCCCAGAAAAATAACCCTTTCTATCAAATTCATTAAGGTGTAAGGGAGTTTGGTGTTGCTTCTTTTCTAGCTTAATGAAACATTCCGCATTTACAAAGCGGCATGTCAGGGTGGTTGCAAGGCAGATTCAGCATGTTTAAGGGGGAAAGGATTTCATCCCTTCCTGCATGCAAATGATCTGGAGTTGCACTGTTCGTGGATCCCTTTCTTTGTATCCCAGCTTTCTGGGACACAGGTTTCCGATGTGTCTGGAGCCAAGAGTCAAGGAATGTGATAGGAATTGGAATGCACTACTTAATAGCCTGTACCTATTAGTTTGTGCTTGTGCAGAATCAGCTAAGGTAATTTTTAGGAAGTGTGCAGGTTGTTTGGAGTGGCAGCAAATCTCTTCCAGATGGAGGAAAATAAGAGACATTTAACAGTCACTTCACATAGTTCTTCCTAGATTGAAGTAAAGTTCAGTATTAAAGATTAAAACAAAGCCAAAGCATAACCAAAGGCAGTGTTACTGTAACTCTAAATGTCATACATCCCTTACAGAAAGTATCTCTCAGATTAATTATGGAACCCCCGGATTTCAAGAAATCAGTTATGGAGGCAGGAGGGATGGCCCTCAGGGAAAAATCTAAAGATGGTTTATGCCAGCAATAAGAAATAGTTAGGGAAACTAATTGCTATGAAAGACTTGAAAAAATAAATAAAATAAAATACAGAGAGGTCATCAGCCTGAAGTAAGGAGGGAAAATTAAAAGATTGTTTGAATGCTATTTAAAGAATTAGTGGCAGAATAAGAGGGCTTACTATGGTTGTGTCTGACGTGGATGGCCAGTTTAAAAGATGTTTATCAGTACTCTTTTGGAGTTACCCCTGTGTAACTGCTTCAGAGGTTTGCTGCCTACAAATGCAGCCTTTCCAAGCTCACACCACAGGCACGTTTCAAACAAAACATGTGTTCTTTTTTATTTCTTAGGATCTAAATCTTCTTGTGCTATCAATGTATCACAAGGTGTGCCAGAGTGATTTTTTTTAATTTTATTTTTTTTGTGATTTGAAGTTGGTTTTTTTTGCCGGGGCTTTTTTCGCTGTGTAAAATCGCAGGAGTACCTTGTTGCCTGTGTCTGATCTGCAGATGAGAGCAGGGCAGGATTACATTTTGCCTGGTCCCTTTTTTTTCCTGCTGTCCACCTTGAGCAGCCCAGCTGGCCTTTACCATTTCCAGTACCACAGTTTTTGGGGTCCACGGAATATAAAACAGTTGTCAAACTGTGGTGAGGTACAATCACCGTGGAAGCTATTGTCTCTGAGATACATCGTGGTATAAGTTAAAGTTGGTGAAATGCTGTGCGTTAGTTGGAAATGTTAAAATAGGTGCACCTCTACTTTGTTTTCCTGTTAAAGCACTGTTTCTTGCTTGCATGATTGTAATTCTTTTTAAATACTGTGTCTGATCTTATACTGTCCCTTTAAAATGCAGGAAAATCTTGGACTTACCAGTTTTGGAGAATGTGCAAGCATATGACAGAAGAGCCTTTTTAGACTTGCGCTGATTTATGCTTAGGCCACTAGCAGGGTTCAGGTCTGCAGTGTAACTGGCTGCTGCCTGGGTTGTGGAGGAAGTTTTGCTGCCTTGGGGACCAGCAATAGCAGGAGGAAACATAGTGAGTTACCTTTTGGTAACAGAAGTGTTGATTTATCAGATCTTCTGGCAGTCTGGGGTTACCTCATTAGATGCAAGAGAAGGAATGTTCTTTCCAGTCTGTGTACTTCCATCTTGGACCATTTCTGCAGTCAGGTCATCACTCCAGCCTTGCCCTGTTTCTAGAAACTGTCTTCTCTACCCCCTGCACTCAAATAACTGTGGGGCTTCCTTCTGCTCCTCCGTGGTACAAGGGTACATGCTGTGAGAGGGCAAGAATAGTCACCTCCTTGTTCTCACTTCTGCTGTGCCCGTGGAGTGCAGAACTTTAAGAGCAGAGGGAAGGAGGAGTCAATTTTCTACAGTTTTAGGATGGTGCTACATCAAGTTCTAGAGACTGGGCCTATTCAGTGCTACAAGTGATGCTACAAAATGTTAGCTTCTCTCCTGGTTTTGAGGTACTTCAAATTTTGGTCAATTTGTGTGAAATTCCGTCAGACTGTGAGAGAGGGTTATCTGTACCCCTTACCTGTGGGTCATCCTTAACTCCGCCTTCTTTTTCTTTTCCCCCAGCATCAGAGATCTGAGCTGCTGAAATGGGATCGCAGATGCAGTTGGAGCTATAAATGTAGCTGCCTGCTTCATCCGTAACGCGTGCCTGATTCCCCGTTACCCTGGGCGGCATGTCAGGCCATCTTCTGTTCTCACTGCTTGTATCGTCAGGCACTTTTCTCTGCCTACACCTGTTTCTTCTTTTTTTCTTCTTTTTTTTTTTTTTCCCTCTCCCTTTAGTGCTAACTGCATCTAGGTGTCTTACCACCATGTGGAGAGAAGTAGTAAGTGTGTGGTAAGGCAAAAAGGAGTAGAAAACAATAGTACTTATAAAGGGGGCCTTAGCGTTTATTGCACTGGACTGATGGTTGTGAGGATGAAGAGTAAATGACACTGGGGGAAGCAGAGGAAGAGAAGTGGGGAACCAGGGCTGTGTGATGGCATTGATGTTACAGGAGAGCTGGAATATGCAATGCACAGCTTGAGGCAGGACTGACTTTCTTTTTGAGGAAGAGAGCTGCGGCCTCTGTGAGAAGTGCAAAACAGAAGATCTCTGCTGTTGTGCTGATTACAAGGGGTTGCTTGTCTTGCTTCAGCTTTACGGTTAGCTGGGTTCAGGAGTGTGCTCCATCCTGGGTGGAAGGCTGTGAAAGAGGCCTGAAGAGCTTGCCAAGTTGTTACAGGAATTGGCACCAAGATTTTTTTCAATGTTGGTAAGCTGGTAACAGGCAGGTGGTTCAACCTGAGACTCAAATCTCTGTCTGCCCAGGAGCTCTGGGACAGCAGTGGGCTTCACCAAAAATAGCTTGCTAGGAGTTGGGGATATTTGGGTTCTACAGATTCGGTTTTTGGTTGTGCCAGATTTCATGCTGACATAGGAATAAAATGTACTTACTTAGCAAGAAAGCTTGATCGCATACTTCTGTATTGGTCATATGTTCCTATCTCATCCTCTTGGTTTAAGCCAATCTATTGTACATTGAAATTTAATCTGTCAGATAAGAGAAAAAGCAGAAGTGCAATATTTGGCTAACTTTACTAGAAGGATTTCAGATTGTTCCTTTTAAACTGACTGGTGTCTGTCAGCTCATTCAGCAGCCTCTATTTGCAAATTCATGGCTGTCAGCATGTCCTTCCTTTATTCCGGGTTTGAACCACAATCACTGCCTGTTTATTTTAACTAGATGCAGTACGTTGTCCTGAATAATCATCAGAAAGTACTGCTCTGTGGTGATGCTCAAATACATAAGCATCACAAGCAAGTGTGGTCCCAGAGCATCATGAGTCCAAAGGTACTTCGGTTGAAGGAACTTGATCTCATTCACAGGTTTAAAGTTTAAATTGGTCACCAAGTGGTAGAGATAAATGGAAGTGCAGAGACTTTTGGCCTTGTTTCCCTGCTGCACCAGTATGGAACATGGCGTGCCTGGCATGGAGCCTCAGAAGCACAGGGTGTATTTCTCTCACTCCTCAGGCACTGCGTATGGCTCAAGGCAGTTTACAGAGTTTGTAGGACAGTGGTTTGGTACAGCCTGGCAAATTCTGGTTCAGCTTCCTGTTCCTGTTGGCTGCCCTCTTCCTGTGGTCTGTGACCGTTTGTGAACCCTGCCCGCAGAATACCTTCCTGCGGAAAAGGGAGAAGAGTTAGAGAGTTCTAGATCTTCAGTTTTTGCAGAACATTGTGATGCAAAGCCACAAGTGAAGGTTTCATCAACATTTTGCACATAACCTGGTTTATAGCTTTCAGATTGGTTTCTATAGGGCTTGGGATAAAAGGCCGGAAGAACTTTTTCAGCAAACGTTCCTGAGCTTGATGCGTGGGGTTGACTGGAAATCAGAACAGAATTTTGTATTTGAAATGANTCTCTGCTGCAAAGAGAAATAAGGCACAGGGCGATTGACAGATTTATGTATCCAGATAAAATCTTCCACTTTTCCAAAAGCAGAACTTTCTTTTTATGCAGTGTTAGTCTCAGAGCTTCCAGCTCCTGCTGCGCCTAATGGCAGGTATGTTTCCAGCTACTTCCTTTTTCATGCCTGAAAATGGGATCATTTTCAGGTCTTCTCATTGTTATCTGGTAGCTATTCCCTTTTACTAATTTCCCCAAACGAGTTGTGGCCTACTCCGAAGACTACAGGATTTATTAGAGTGAAGGATAATAAGAATGTCCTTGGTGTTCGAACAGGAAGAAAATATCCCAAAGGCTGCTAGAGATAAAGATCACCCACTGAAAGGATAAAAATGAACAATGCTTCTCGCAGGGAAGCTAAAAATACAACACTTGGTTCTCTCACACAGAGCTTGGTTATTGAAATAACAACTGGATCATACAGTACCAGCATTATTTCAGTCAGTCTTAAGAAAATACGAAGTCTTGCAAGTTCAAACAAAATGTCTATCAGGGACAACATGGCTTCAAGTCTAAACTGCACCCAGCGTTCTGGGGTGAGCAGGGGTTTACATGCGTGAAGGTAGAAGGCTGGAACTTGCAAGATCCCTTTTCAATACTTAACTCTTCAGCAGACTTCTTGAATAGCTTTGGGTTAGTTGCTTAATCTTTTTGTGCCTGTTTTTTGTCAGCAGGTTTTTTAAAACTGAAGAAGTAAAAGGGAAATAGCTGTGCTTTTCTGCTTGAAAGTGGGTTCTAGGTGGGTTGATTGCTGGGTTACTTTGAGTTCTTCATGTCAATAAGGCATAGAAGAAACAAGTTGAGTACTAGTGGAGTTTGACACTCATCAAGCTGATTATTGTTGCCTTTAAACAGATCATTTCTTATGTGAGCCTATGCTTAAGTTCCTTGCTGAGTGGTAGTTCTACATTAAAAATTAAAATTTCCTTTCTCTATTGTAACATGAATATGAATGCAGTGTATGTACACGTAGGTAGAAATGACATCTACCGAATGGATCCTGTAAACTACAGTCCAGCTTTTAAGGCACTGTAAAGAGGCGCAGCTCTGCAGATTTTACTGTGTATAAACACACACAATTTCCTGTTGTGCCTGTGTTTCCAAGTCCTGCTTCAGATCATAGAGCTGGAGGAGAAAGAAGAAAAGAGGCAGCTTTTACAGCTGCAGTCGGTGCAACTAATTGTTCCTGCTAGGTAAGGTTGCATCCCTTTTACTGGCTCTCTGATGATAGCTTTTTGTTTCTAGCTACAAGCAAATCTAATTTGCGAATGAAAAATTTCATTATAGCAGAAGTTGCCTGCAAGGGAATTAAAGGAGGCACATTCAAAAGAACTCAGCAGAACGTACAATTGCTTCTTAAAGAATGGATTTATGATCCAAATTCACAATTAAAATAACAATTGCTTTTAAGTGGTACCTATTATTTTTAAAAGGTTCTACGTTCCCACAATAGATTTTTAAGGGAATAAGGCAGCTTGCGAACAAAACGTGTGGTAGGTAATTGGCAAAGCTCGCTTAATATTTTTTGTTTGCTATCCAAGAGCTATTCACGATGCCACTGTAACAGTATGTTGTTGGTACAACAGAGCTGACAGTTTTCTGAGATGAAAAGGAAGAGAATGGAATTAATCACACAAACTTCATCATCCAGTCTGGCATAACTGAAAGTGAGTTCTGCTATACTTGAACTATTTTAAAAAACTTCATGTTTTCTTAATGCAATTTTTTCTGTTAACCTCTTCTGCACATTCTGTCCAGAGTCCCATTGTGACTCCTTGTCCTTTGGAAGGCTGCCCCTCGTATGCAGGCAGCCTTAGCATCTACTAGCTGGAGCGTACAGTCGGTGGAGTGCTGCAGCAGCCCTGATGCTGCACCGCGTGTGTACGTCAGGGAGTGTGTAAGCTGTCATGCGAAGGGTGGAACTGGGTGGGTGCTAGCGCGAGGAGTTCCAGGCTGGGGTGGCGATACTAGTGCTGCCCCTTCTGAGGACATCCCCTGCCGTGGCATATAGTGTGCCAAATGGCTGACTTTTTGGTATTACCTTGCAGTAGCTAGAATGTTTGTGGTTGTGGTTTTTCCCCCCTCCCCTCCTTTGTCCACAGAATGGCTAAGAGAAATAGAAAACCATAACTGCTTTGTGCTGTGGTGCCTACTTTAATCACTAGCTGCAGAGACTGTTAGGTGCAGAGGAGCCAGATTATTCATGTACTGAGAAACATTTATCATCTTAAAAACAATGTATGTGTTAGAAATTTTGTAAATTTAAGGTAAAAATGACTACATAAAAATAAGCTTGTGGTTGTGAGTTTGATAACACTGGCAGGGTCCTTGTTCAGAAAAGACAAAATAATTTTCAGTATGTTTTTCTCCATGCGTGCTTAGCAGCCGAGTCTTCTGATAGTCTGCTTTGTTTGACATTATCAGAAGGTGCCTAGCAGACCTCATGAGCGCTGTGTCACTTGGGAGGGGAGGAGAGAGACTACTAGGGGTCAAATTTTTCTTGGATCTTAACTCAGTCATTCGTTATGGTTTTTCACTGTTTTTTGCCTCTTCCATTATGTTATTAGTAGCCATGCTTTGTGTCCATTGATGGCATGTTTCCTCAGGTGAGGAAAGGTGTCCTTTTTCGTTTTCAATTTGGTGAGATCTCATTTGACCTGTATGTTCCACAGTTTGGCAGTATTTTGATACGTTGGCCTCTTAGAGAGAAAACAAAGGGTTTGCAGAAAAGAAGCATTGCTAGCTTCCAAGGAAACGGCCATGGCTCAAGTCTTTTACATATTTAATGTCAAGCTATGTTTGTCTTTCTGCAGATGATACAAAATACTGGTCTCGAGTTGGCTAGTAAATCACACTTTCTTCGAAGGATCACTTTGATTCCTTTTGCTATCTTTCCAGAGAAGCTGCAAATTGTATCCACCATGATGTAATCTTGGTATGTTGGATATTTGCCCTGAGCCTATTATGAATTTATATTTCCATCTGGAGCTTGGATTTGCGTTGTGAAACTGTGAAGGCTCTGCAGCGGTTCAATTGGGCAGGAGTCCTGTAGGTACACGGTCAAAGAAGCGGAGGCACTATGAAACCGCGTGGTTTTAGCTCATGGTGTTTGTTGTACACCTGTTGACAGCAAGGAGCCTTTCACAGCTGCGGATTTCTCTGTTCTTTCAGGCTTTGACTTTACTTGTGTGTCTCAGGAATATAAGTTGCATGCAGAAAGAGGAGGAAATGGGTATTTGAAATACTCTGTGGAGAAAGTCAGATGCGTAAAACAGTCTGAAATCGCTCAGCTGCTGCCCTTTAAAACAGATGCTTGTGTTCCTCTGCATAGGAACTGTAGTCTGTGATGAACGGATGATTTTGTGATTCCCATGTGCAAAATTTTACCATTGTTTTCAGAAGTTTGTAACTTTAGTTCACCTTTAACAGGTTAGGAAAAGAGCTCATTTTGGAAAGGATGGAAGGATGCGGATTTACATTAAGTTTTAGTTTGGTTAAGTATCCTATCCCTTTTTTCAGATAGCGTGTTTCTTCAAAGAGGAGAGCGTGGAGTTGTGACAAATTGCTCTAGGCCAGGAACTGTACTTCAATATATATCACATGCGTGTAGCCTGATAAAGCTTTCCGTAAAGACCAAGCGAAACATACTGGTGGTTGACGCTGTCCTGAGACGCTCGGTAGGAAGAGATGTTGTAGCAGCTCCTGAAACATCCCAATTACACAAGGGTTGTGTTCTAGGTTAACGTCTGGTCTTACTTAATGTGAAATTGCAGTAACAAAGGCTTAAGAGACTCCAGCAAGGAAAGCTGTAGTTGAATTGCATGCGCTTATGATTAGTGCTCTGGCACCGTGTTCTGAGACCTGTTTTCATAAAAAAAAGTATTCTTTATTCCCAGATTATGTTTCATAGACTGTGGCTTGTTTTTGGCACTGACATTTTGTGGTTTGTATGTGGTCTAAGGGATCTCACTTTCAAGCAATCAGGAAAGATATTCAGGCTGACCTTAAGTAAACTAGTATCACGTGCCATAGGCATGATTATGTTCTGAGTTGGTACAGCAAGCATTTAAAAAAAAAAAAAAATGGTTGGGAAAACCTGACTGATTTTCAGGACACTGAAATCTTGGCATGCTCCTTTGCTGCAAAGCTGAGTCTGGCTTTCTCTCTCCCCTTCCCTTTGAGCTGCACTTCTCCAATAAGGAATTGCTCCGAGTGCTGCTGTCGCTTTAGTTTATTTCTTGACTGTCTTTTTACTCATCTATCTTATTATAGTGCTTTAAGTATGACTAGACGATTTGCTTCTGTATGTGATGTGGAAATGTTTTATCTTTGCTTTCCAAACACTGACAGTGCTTTTTAGCACAGGAATTGCCAGCCAGGCTGGGGTTTTTATTTTCAGATTCTTGGAGGCAGTGAAGTTTTGAAACAAAAGTTTTCTTTTTTCATAGGCTCTGAACTTTCCGATTACAAATCACTTTCTACATGCTAATAAGCTTAGATAAGCAGAGCGCATGTTAACACTGTTGTACAGATGGGGGAACCGAGATACGGGAGCATTAAGCAACTTGCTTGAGGAAGTCTGTGGGAGCTGACCTTATTCTGCAAGAGACCCACGCACCATCCTTTTTCTTGTCAGATTCTTTCTTTTTACTTAAACCCCTCCCTCCAAGAAGTGGTTGGTACATCAAAAGACCTTTCGGATCCTATCATGTATTTATATTTGCCTACAGCCATTGTAATTAGTGGTACAGTATTGCAACTGGAGTCAATCGCAAAGGGTTTTCTAGTTTTACAAAGCAAACGCTGCTTTGGTTATCCGGCAAACTGCATTTTGGTGTCAACCACACCAGGATGGGAGTGCTGCAAGAAGTACAGTGAGTGTGTGGCGTGGAGCTGACTTGCATAGAGAAAGTGTTCCTTCACCTCAAGTACCCTGCAGGTCGTGAGCCTGACTGCACTGAGCTGCACACTCTGTCCGCATCTTTAAATAAGAATCTGCAGTGTCGCTTGGTACAGTGGAGAAACTGGTGTTATTCCTCTCCTGCAGGAGTGGATGTATGGAGTTAAACAGTATAGGGAACTAGACATTTACTATTACCATGGCAACTTCAGATGATGATTTATTAAACCATATTTTTTCCACATTTGGGACTATGCATTTTTGTTGGTCTGAGCTCTCCAGAGACTGTTTCTTGCTACTCCTTAGCATGTCCTTTTCTCCTATCCAATTCTTTGCTTCTCCTTGTTGAAATTACAGGATAATGGAAGTGTGTTTGTAGCAACCTTTGTGTCAGGCAAAGAAGGCTTGGTACAGTTACTGCTTTATTAATAAATACACTACTGCTGGTTACCACCTTGGACTGGGACGCGATTCCGATGGCTGGCATAGCAATTAGGAGGAAAGGCAGGCGAGAGGGTGTCACAAGTGCTGATGGAGTACAAGGCGCTGCGGGAAGAGAGGGGGGAGGCCTTTTGGCCCGGCTGGGCTCTGTCTTTTTATTGATCTTATACTCTCCCTCTTGCTTTCATTCCTCTGTGACCGTCTCTTCCTGCTCTCAACCCTGCAATGGTTGTTTCCATAGTCACCCCTGGCTGCCGATTCTGTGCAATTATTACCACCACAGTGCTGGAGCTCTTGTGAGTTGCAGTCCCCCTTTGGAGTCCATGACCCGCTCTTTTGAAGTAGCTTAGTGGAACTTAGTAAGCTTGGCTACATCGATCCAGTTTTATAGTCGTGATTGCATTTGCGAAGCTGGGGCCTCAGGGACTTCTGTGGTCGTAATTGCGTTTGCCAGCCCTTCTATGTGACTGTTTCAGAGCAAGGACGGCGACAGCCTCTGTCGATGCCTGCACCCTAGCATGTTCCAACTGCTCACATAGTGCTTTGCATCGTAGACAAACCTGCGCTGTTCAGCCTGTGGACTGCCAGCTAGGTGCAGCCCTGAGTAAAGGCTCCAGATGCAAATAGAGGGGACTTAATAAATTATGCATTTTCAGGCTGCATAGACACAGTTTGAACATCTTGAGGATGATGGTAACTAGGTCCAGGCAAACAAAGCAAATGGAACAGTTACTGAATATAGAATTGTGAAATGACTTCTCAGAGCGGAAAAGCGCTCTCTCAAAAATCTGGTATCTTTCTTATCATGTGCAATGATCTTTATTGCTCTAATCTCTAACAATATTACTCAAGTTTTGGTGTCAGTGGGTTTGGGTTTTATTTGGTTTTGTTCCCTGAAGTACAGGAATGTCCTGCAGAGTCTTAAATAACATACTTTTGATACGGTATGTCTTGATGCACAAACTAGTTGTCCCCTACCAGTCTCTGCCGGTTACTTGCCTTTTCTCAGTCAGATTTATTCATGTAGTGCAGTTCCATTATCATTTGGCCATATATGATAGTCTCTTTTTTACTTGATTAAATTGTTCATTATGGATCTCCTAATGTGATAATTGCATAATTATAGGTGTGTTTATTTCGGTATTGATTGTGTAAGCATATAAACAGCTAATGCATAGCTTCGTTCTTCAACTAATGTACCCCTGAGTTAACTCCACCTGTAAGAGACTGCGTATGTGGGTACTTTCTGTAACTGTTTTCAAGTGATTTCAGCTTGTTTTATGAGAGCGAGGCGCGCGGTCCTTCTCTGGGAGAGCTGTCTGCCTGGTTTGGCCTCCTGGTAACCTACAATCCTGAGGCAGGGATACTTCCCTGACTTTGTTTCTAAGCATATTATCAAGTAAAAAAGCATAAATATCAGGTGTAAAAGCATTAAAAAACAACACGGAACCCAGTTCTAAGCATGTGGCTCAAAGCCTGGCTAATATTCCTCATTATAGTGACGTAAGGACGTCTGCATATAGGCGGTTTCTTGAAGCGCACATACATGTTGACAGCAACAGAGCGGCTTTCGGTGCACGGGCCCGTCTGAAGTGCAACGCTGCCTCAGTGCTGACAGCATCACTTTGCCTTGTGCAAGTATTATCGGAACTTACATACTTGTATTTTGGGAGTTAAAGGCTTTCATGTGGAGGAGGAAAATATTTTTTTTAAGTTTCAATTATATAATACAGAAAGGTTGCTGAACGACATAAATTTCACCACCACCCCAACCCAAAAAAAAAATTTAAGAATTATTCTTCTGCCATGCTGGACAGAGTTTGTAGGAAACATTTCAGTTTCAGCTGAAAGTGGCTACTTGCCATTGTATGTGCTTGCAGCTCTCTGTCACCTGCTTCTATTGTTTGACCTGTGCTGGTTTTCAAAACCAAGCTGAGATAATTCATCTTTCCGTGTTGGTTGCCAAAAGACAGCGATCTGTCTCCCAGCGAGTACTCGTTAATTTGCCTGTCTTTTGGATTTTCACATACAACCCAAGTTCGCACGTGTGTTTGGTAGCTATTACTGTTAACCTCATAGAAATCAGGTGCAATAGAAGAGCTGAAATCCAACCACAGACTAAAATGGAAAATTCCTGGAAAGTCAGCACAGTTTGCTGCAGTGATGGTATGAAAAACCACTTTCCCCAACTTGCCAACTGTTAGAGGGACACTTCCTATGATCTAGTGCCTGTTGGGCACGAGAGAGATTGGATTCTAGCACTGTTAGACAGCACTGTATATGTCTGATGGAAAAAATCTGTGCCAAAAGCATGTAGGAAGAGGCAGGGAAAGAGACAGTTCATGTGCTGCCTCTGCCTTTTAGAGTTCTTCTCTGCTTGACCGTTTGAACGAACTCCCCAGGTAACAAAGTGTCTTTAACAATAACAGAGGGAAATTTTTTAAAAAATAAATCTTTAATAATAGAAGGAAAAGAAGAAGGAAAAAGTAAACCCAAATACCCCCAGCTGTACAGGAGCCCCAGAGAATCCCTGGCTACTTTCGCAGCTGGGGAGCTGCAGTACCACCATGGTTGTCATCTCAGAGCAGTCACTGGGACTTGCTGCTCCAAAGGCAGAGATGCCTGGGGAGAGTTCAGCTAGCCCGGAAGGAGAGAAAAAGAAACAAAACACACAAAACCCACAAAAAACCAAAACAAACACCACAAAATAATAATAAAAACAAACCCGAACAGCCAAGCACAGTCCTATAAACAGATTGTTGAAACTAATGGCAGAAAACAAACAGTGCAAACACAGAAGGCTGTATTTTGCACTACGTGCATCTCTAACGGATTTCAGAAGGGGCTGGAAGGGACCTGTATCTGTCTCATCTAAGTTTGGTTTAACACCAGCCAGAAACTTTTGTGCTGTGTCAAGCCCTTGGATTTTTCCTTTCCACCTGTGGGGCTTCCATGTGATTTCACAGAGTTGAAACTAAGGAATACCTTTGACCACCATGCTATCAGAAGCTGGAAAGGTGGTCTAAGATTTAGAAAGATGTATATTGCCTCAGCAATATTTCCATGAAACTGGAAAAGCATTGGATGGATTGAGCATCATCACGGAAATTCACTGCAAAACTGGGAAGCCTGTATCCTACGGCAGAACTCCTGCCTTGTGCTGTAGGGATCTGCCTTTGGAAGCATCCTTGATTTTTCTGCTGACAAGTCCATTTTTCATGTGTTGAACGTAATGTTTCCAGCAGGTACAAGCTAACTCTCACGATACCTTTACTCTTCCTTTAGTGGCATAACAGCTTAACAGCATGAAGCTACCCATTTAAGTGAGGATGAAAAGAATAATTCAGAGATGGAAAAAATTAGCTTTGCCTTGGTGACATAATGTGGGATTAGTGAACAAGTGTTGGTGACTGTCTCAGTCCCGTTTGCGAGGAAGGCATGCGGTGTGTACGCTTGCTTTTTTGTGGTGTGAGTCATCAGGCCATTCTGAGGAATGACACTCTTGGGGATGCTTGGAATTGTCATGACCCAGAGAGGGAGACATGTCCTGGAGCAGAGAAGTTTGTACCTACTTCCTTGGAATGCCTGAGTAGAAGATGAGTGGGTATATACCTGTTAGTGATGGCCAGCTTCTGCAGCCTCGTATATCCACTTGTGTTACAGGGATGCTTTTAACTTCTGCAGATAAAAGGATGCTATTCACCACAAATAGTAAGAGTTGCTCCAGAGATTGGAGGGGCACAAGGATTTTACTCCAAACATACATATTTTTTCCAGTGAGGTTGGTTTTTTTTTTCTTCCAAGAAGTAAGATCAAACTTGGTCATGTTAGGATGAGAGCAATTCATGCACGGTAGGAAAGGATGATTATAACAAAAGAGAATTATTAATAGGAGAATAATTTACATCAAGGGGATAGTGGGAGTAAAGTGAATTTTGATGTTTTGAAGGTTGATTGGGTGGGTGGGCGTGTTGACAATAACAAGACAATCATGTCATCTTCAGGAACTTACTAACAGGCTTCAGAAATTTCAAATAAAATACAGGAGTTCTGTGAAAAATACTCTGTTTAAAACAGTAGGAAGAGGGTCTAATTTTTTTAAGAGCGGAACATAAATTCAGTTTTATGGTGATATTTCAGATCATGCTGTCACCAAAATATTTTCTTTTAAGTAAGATTTTCCTTCCAGCATTTCTGGGATTAAGCGCTACAGTTCAATTGTATTTTATCTATATAACTTCAATAGCTTCTAGAAACCTTCAGGATAATATTTCCAGTTTCTAGAAAGGATTCCCCTCTTGCAGAGGCTTACATTGTGGGAAAGAGTCTGATGTGTTTGATGCGTTTCAGCACCCAGACATACAAATGCAGACAGACTCCTTCACACTGGCTTTCTTTTTTGTCCAAGTATATCTTAAAATGTATTTTTAGTCTAGAGAGATTAAAAGTCTTGGTGTGAAAGTATTCATGAACAATGGTGACCTTTTCCCCAGGTACCGTTTTACAGTAGATAAAACAATGGCATGCTTGTTTTCATAAGCCCAAATAATGGCTTTTTTCTAGCCCAAGTGGATTCTGGGTTTTGTCACTTTATTAGCCTATACACTGGCAAAGCTGTTTCTGTCCATCTTCGTACTGAGATGGAACCCAGGAAGCTGCCCTGGCTGAAAAGCTCAGCAAACAAATGGATCCTGCTCCACTCGTATAGCTGGTTTGATATGTAGCATTTTGGGGCTGGCTGAGTGTTCATAAAATTAGTGACTTGAAAAGATGAAGAAATAGTAACAAAGGCACCTAGAGAACGTGTTTGGGGAAAAAAAAAATAGCAATAGGTCACTTAGAAATGAGCTAGCAGTGCTGGAAGAAGGCATGGGATGTGAGAAATCCTGGGTCCAAGATTTCCTCCAAAATCCTTCCCTCCTCCAAAGCTTTCACCCCCTTTTTGTGCAATTATACATTGTACTACAGAAGCTGAGGGAGCAAAAGTCTCCCTCTAGCATTAGTCTGTGTGGCGCATACGCTGGGTCATTGAACTGAGAGCACGTTTTTCTCTCTCCTGTTTGGATCCAGGTTTGGATCAGTGTATTTGTGGATGCTTTTAGAGGCTGGGTAAGATGTAGACAGGGCAGTCATAGTGTTGTGCAGGGAAAAGAAAACAGAGTTCTTGCAGCGTTAAATCCAAACGGATTAAATTAAATCCTAGATAGCTTCTGCATCTAAATCTAGTATTAAATTACTATGCACTTGTTCCTAAACACTGAAAGGAAAAAAAGGCAATTAAAGGTGTTGATGACTCTTTCTTGGCAGTTTTCTCTGTTGGCAAATTGTGAGTCTCTACACACTTTTGTGGAGTATTTTAAAAAAAAAAAAGTTTGCTATTTGCACACCATTTTGGTTTTTAGGTGATTTCAGTGCCCAATTTAGCAGTGACTAAGCATAAATTTGGAGAGAGGGAAGCTTTATTCATGTGCATTGCCTTTGCTCTGATTCAGTCCACGGTGTCCCAGTGCAGAGGCTGAGGAGGCATGAAACCAGATCAGTTTAACTGCCATGGGAATTCACCTTTAGAGAGCTGTTCCTTTGCTGTCCCTTCCAAGAATCCCTGGGGCTCGGCGAATCCCGTGGCTGAGGCGTGGAACACGACAGCAGATACCCATGGGCTGGTAACAACTGTATCGTGTTTCTTCAGCAGGTTTCCTTGTGTAAGCCTTCGTGATAGTAATTATCCACCTCTCCCTGTTTTTGTTCTGAGAGTATGACTTAAAATTAAAAGCTGTATTCCCTAACATCTTACACAATATGCCTCTCTGTGTTGCGGTTTTTTCTCAGCATGTAGTAAAAGGAAGCAGAGGATGATTTTCTAGAATGAGAAAGGAAGGACCTTTATTCAAATTCATTCTTTCATTGTATCTCATACTTCCACTGCATCAAAAATGATTTATCTTTTTCATATGTCTAGGTGTTATAATCTCTGCTGTATTTCTGTCCAAGGCGTGCTTGTTGATTAGGCCATCTGCAGAGCTGTCGCGTCATCCAGTAGTCTGATAGTTTCATTTTTCAGTGTTATTACTTCTACATTTTGTGGGTGGTGGTTACATAGCTACAGTTGCAGGTCTTTCTGGGTACTGCCCAGAAAGATATCAAGCCTGTGGGCACATGTTTAAAGGTGTGTATTGTGAACATGCAGGTATTAATCGGTATTTATTTTTACAAAGATATTCAAACACACTAATTCTGCCCAGTGACTGTTATGCCCGGGGAAACCTCCCAGGATCTCTCAGCTCAGGGGACTGTCACAAGTCCCCCAGTTCTGGACTGGTGATCTGCACGGGAAGCTCTTGCTGTTCTCAGCACCTACAGAGAGGTAACGGGATAATCGTGTGCATGTCCATGTTGCTGGGCTGATTTCCTGCTGTCACTAGCAAATTTTACAAAATGCTCTTTGGTGTAATGGCCCCTATAAGAATAAATAGAGCAGTCATGCTTTCAGAAGCTCAAATAAATAACTGCTGGTGCTCTCAGAACACCAGTCCTCCATTTGGGAAATACCACTTGATGGCAGCGTTGATGAAAGGTCCTCAGACATCAAACACATCAACTATATCTAAAAAAAGCGTGCTATATATGGTCATTACTCTCTTTGGGGAGACATTCCTTCTGTTGTTCTCCTTTGCTTATTTTAGTCACCCATTTCATACCTCCTCTTCAACACTTGACCCTTCAAGATCACCAATCTGTGACGATAATCTGTATTTGCTTCAGAAAACTTGGAATCACAAAGACCCTTCTGCCAGTGCTGGAAATTCCTGTACTACTTTACATCAGCGCATCTTCACCTTTACGTCACAGATGTGATTCTGGGTTTGAGCACTTCTGAACTTTAAACTCATTTGCAGCTGCTGTTTATGACAGAGTTCTTGATACACTCACAGTGTGGGGTTCAGTGCATGTTATTCACGAGGATTTAATGTGAAGTTCCTTCTGGTTTCTTCCTGGGAGTTGTGCTTCAGTTGCAGCAGCCTCTGCGCTAAATGCAGCTCTGGCTAACTGCCTTATCTCAGACACACATTTGTGGAGAATCGGTGTGAGCCGGTACAGGCTTTCAGCAAGGATCAGGACTAGTTTCAACACTATTCCATATTTCTGTCAATTACTTGGAAGAATCTACCTGAATCACTGATGCTTTCTTTCCAGGTAGCATCATGAGTGGCAGAATACAAGATAAAAAAGCAATAGACACTTTACACAAAGCTCAGAATTGTTTTGCCTGTTTAAGCAGATTTGTGTAAATCGACTCACCTAAGAAAAATAAATGTTTTGGTGGGAGAAGACTGTAATGCAAAGCAGAGACGGTCCTCTTGGGTAACAGCTGACCATAGGCTTCTAGCAGAAGAGAACTGTGATGCAATACTTGTGTAAATGGGAATGAGAGAGTTTTGCCTGCTTATATGCCTGTGTGTGTTGGCAAGACAATACTTGAATAATTCCTGTCATTTTAAGATCCACATTTTAGGAGGAACATTAAGATATTGGGTAAAAGAATGTTTGGAGTAGGAGAAAATGGTTGGTCTTCAGTCACTTGGAGCATCATCTCTTAAATTTATCAATGAGGACACTGAGCGTCTATAGGATAACAGTGTTTGAGTCTTCAGAGGAAGAAAATACTGCGTGCTAAAGAACTCTCTTTAATCTAATGGAGAGAGACAAAACGGGAACCAGTGGCTGGAATGCCAGAGCAGATGAATGCAAATTGGAGAATAGGTAAAAATGCTCAACGCTGAATGTGGTTAAACACTGGAATGGATTACTGGGAGGAGCAGCTGCAGCACCATTTCCTGAGGTCTTCAGATTCAGCTTGGATGCTTTTCTGAAAGACGAGTTTTAATCAAACACTATTTATGGGGCTCAGTGCAGGGGTTAATGATGTAAAATGCAGTGACCTATGATACACACATCTTAGGATACGCAGGAATACATCATCCCACTCATCTCTTTTTGACTTCAAATTCTATGAATTGATGGATGTCTGCTGGTGATACAGCTTGAATAACTCTTTGTACTTTGCCCTAATTCTACAAGTCTTTGTACAAATTTTTCTCATTATAATCTTAAGAATACCTTACGTATTATGCTCACAGTCTGTTAGCTACTATTAGCAACCCCTGTGAATCCAGCCATTGGTGTTATAAGAATTACTTGACAAATAATTTCATGTTCTCATGCTGGATTGTGATAAAGTGGAAGTAGTTTTGACTTTGAACTCTATGTTCTTGAAGATACATGTTATGTGTCGCTCCACCTTTTTCACGAGAAAATTCTAAAAAATTTTGATGGTCAGAAAATACGGCTTGGTGCTTGCATGTTCAACAGCACAGAATTCAGTTCCTAGTAGCTCTTCGCTACTTCTTCTGTTCTTTGAAGATCAGATATTGGCCACTCTAAGAAGTCCGGCTACTGCATTTGGACTATCCGTCTGAACTCAGGTTTGTTGTGGTCCCACAATTTTCTGGTTCATTTTTAATGCCACCGTCTAGTTCTTTTCTGTTGCAGAATATGAAATATTAGATCCAGTAACTATTTTTTATTTCTAACATTTATGGGAAACAAGAACAGCTTGTGAGTGCCATCACAGAATTCCATATGTGCGAAGTAGTATTTTCCTTTTGTGTTGTTTTCATGCAGTGCAACTTATTACTGGCGTGTACTTAACGCTAAGCACACAGGTGAATACTACACCATTTTATAGGCTTGAATAATACACTGTTGAGTTGATGCATCCCGGTACCCTGCAAAATAGAGAGCCCGGTGATTAGATGTTACTCTATATATATAGCACTCATGATATGGGATGCTGATCCTGGTTGGGGCTTGGAGACACATACCAAATGATGGCAGCTTTTGCGTTGTATCCAGTGGTGGTAACTAACCAATATTGCTGGAGTATTTTGCAAGGAGTCAAAAGGGAATTCACTCTCTTGAATTTGGAAATGTACTTAGCTTTTGGAATATAAGTTCGTTCAACACTATACTGTTGTCCCCAAATAATTGACCCTTCTGGCATAACTTGTTTTCGAGTAATGTATCAGTACAGGTGCTTGCATGTGCTGCATTTTGGTTTCTGTCTTGTGTATTTGACTGTGAAATGGAAACGCAATGCTGAAGCTTAAACAATGTGTTTTTTTGATCTGTCAAAGGTCCTTAGAAGTAAGAGAGGAGTGCGTGAAGGAAAGGATAAGCAGAAAGATATTCTAACTCTGATAGCGTTGCAGTTTGCCCCCCTAAACAGCTTCTCTAAAGCCAGGAAGTATTTCTCCGTAGTACAGAATAAGGAGTGTGTTAAATCCAGTGATGATAATTTTATTTGTTTAAGTTCTGGTACAGGCTGTGCGGCGATGCTAAGGATTTCCTATGTATCTGTTTTTGAATCCGTGAAATCTTTCAAAAGATGCGTGATGAGTGAGTTACATGTACCAGTGTTCACTGGAAAAGGAATCGTCACTTCACCAATGTCTTGGAATCTTGCAATAGCAATATGATTTGAATGCTTTTGTTTCTGTGGACTGTGCTCCAGTACTTACCTTGTCAGTCTGAGAACTCCTTGCTCTGAAGTTGGGAAATAAAAATACAAATACAGCACAGAATTTCTCTTGATGTTACATAGTAATAGCAATTTTTCCTGATAGAATTGCAGGAAGAACATTGCAGGCTGGAGTGCAAGGTCTCTTGATCTTTGACACTAGCTGGTGGAGCCTTCCTGCTCCTCTAACCTTTATTTTAGAATAGCTGATAAAATATATATATACATCTGACAAAAAATATATGGAGCCCCACATAAAACTACCTTTTTTAATAAAGTGGTTAGATTAACACGCAAGCAAAAAATCCCTTCTTTTTCCTGCAGCCTTTAACTGACAGTTATGAAAACTGAAAATCTTCCCATTCCGTCTTTGTTTCTTTTAATTTCATTTCTGCACGCTTCCATTCCTATTTGTTATGATATTCTTGCAGTGATTTGGGGTAACTTGGAAATATTTTATCAACGATCAGAATACATCTGTCTGATACTGTCTTGGGAAATGTGACTGATAAATTTTATCTTCATGGAGCTCTGAAGGGGAGTACACTGGCTCAGGTTGGTGCTGCTCAGATGGACAGAGTGGGTATTTGACCAGGAGGTGGTTGCGCCGTGAAGCACCTTGTAGCAAGCAAGGTCCTTGGGACCATGGAGATGGCAGCAGTGACGTGCCCCGTCAAGTTCAAGATCCTCCTATTGCAGGCACTTCATCAGCGTTGGAGCCGAGCGGGAAGCGCTGTGAAGGAGTGCTGTGTGGGGAGGTGGTCGGAGCTGGCCCACACCTCGCTTGGGTGGAGCAGCTGATTTACAGCATAACTCATCTGCCTGAAGGTAATAATTCCAGGGCGCTTGGAGTGCAGACAGGAAGTTTCCATCCTTCAAAACACGAATTGTGGTCCCCCAGGGTCCACCAAGGAGAGGAAAAGGCAGGAGTGCGTTATTTCTCAGGCAGGTGCTTTGTGGGGAGCAGTACTGGCCTGTGTCTAATGCTGACAACCTTTTCTATCACCAGCTGAGGTGGTGCAGGAAAAGCGATGTTGGGTAGGAAGAAATGGAGATTTTGGTTTTTGCTCTTAATCAGTAGAAACAGGTATATGATCTTCTGTAGGTTACAAAGATGATATTAAAGACTGTGCATGACTGCTGCTTTTTTTTTTAATAAAAAAAAAAGTCAAATGCTATTTCTGAGCTCCAAGGGCTGACAGCTGTTCTAGTTTTGCTTGGGGACGTTTTCACAATGTGGATTAATCAATGTTATGAACTGGGTCCGTGGGGTTTTGGGAATGTAATTGGTTTCAGATGACACTTTGCTAGTCAATCTGTGAAACAGCCGAATGTTGACACAGCTGAACAATTCCAGCTGTTTCCACTCACCCCTTCTTCCCTCCCTGGATGCACCAGCCTTGTCCCTCTCTCTTGACTCCCTTTCTTATTGTGACTTTGTAAAACAAATCTGTGATCTCAGTTTTCTGTCATTTGTCTCTGTTTGGTTTTGTTCCTTCCCAGCATGCTTTCAAAATGCGTTATTTTAGGTATGGTTTTTTGATGCCTGTTTTTATCACTTTGGGCCTAATTTGGTTTACAGATATTAACTCTTCTGAAGCATATTTAGATGTTACTTGAAGGTGCAGTTTGCAGATAATTTGAGAAGTTTGAAAACACTTCTACATTTGTTACGACAACCTCAGCTCTTCTCTCAAAGCTAACAAAGAACTGATGATAACCAAAGGCAGGGGCAGAGCGTGAGGCCTCTGCACAGGGACGTGCTGTGGGACGTGTTCCCCTGCCTTGAGGCAGGGCCGCTGTTGCTTTGCCCTGCCCTAGCTGACCGCGCAGCTTTGGTAAGGTCCGTGACACTGCTGTGTCTTGCATCGAGGCCTTAACGACTAGTAGAAGTAACTCCCCAGAAGGAAGTGGCTTGTAAATGGCTTATGCCATTTATACTTCTGGAATTAACTTTTGAAGTTATTTTTCTCTAACTTCCCCCTTCTTTTGCTCTCTTGCATGATAAGCACAGGTAAGCCCTGACGCAGGTCATGCCACCTACATCTGGAGTTTTCAATACGGTTTCAGCGCCATTCCCGATTTTGTGGCGATACAGAAGAAAGCTGATAACAGTGTAAGACAACGTGCATTCCTGTTTGGTGGTGTTTGTTTTTCTTTTTGATTATTACCAGGGTATTCAGTAAGAATATCCCATCCTACAGACCTTATGCTGGCGGTGGGCACTGGTGGGTTTTGAGGGTCACTTGTGGAGAAGGAGACTTAGAAGGCCTATTCATGTACACAGTACCTAGATCTCCGCGGGTCTGTGACTAGCAGCAAGCCACCTCACTTCTCCTGGCCTCAGAGGCCCCATTTGTACACCAGGATAAAACTTTTTACGCTTTTTCTATCTTTTCTTCGTGCCCCAGGGATTCTGACTAGCCATTCAAACCAGTGTTAAAATCCTTTCTTTGAGAACTAACCGTCAGGACTCTTCATTCCATAATCTTAGGGAACTGAGAAACCCTCTCAAAGGGCTGTAGCTTGCTTTTCTTCTGTTTTACTGACGAACACTGGTTTTTTCAAAGCTGGGCAGCTATTGGGCCTGAAGCAAACGTTTAAATGCACTTGCTACTTGTGCATGTGACTTCCCAGCGGTTACCTGTAGCTTGCATTTAATCCAAATGGTATTTCAGGTAATTTGGGATTTTGTCTTTCTCTGCTGTATCAGCCCATAACTAGTTGTTAGTTGGGCAATGTCTGCACGAAGCAGAGGGAAGAGCGAAGGCTGATGCTTGTATGAGTTCACAAACAAAATTACAATGTTTCCTTAACCGGAGCAGACATCAGATGTGTAGGGGACGTGTGTGCTGTTCACTCTAACCTTCTTTTCATCTTTCTTCAAACAACCTGTAGAGGTTTTCTGTTGTACAATCTTTGGCAAATGTTTCTCTGTATCCCTAGTTCTCTTTTGTTACGCTGAGCCACCAAAGGAACTAGGTTCTTGGAGAGACAGAGGGAACGTACACAACCGTTATGATGTGGAAGGCTTGTCTGTGCTGTTAGGTGGTTGAATTCTGACAATCTTAGAGCTTACAGGAAGTCCAGATTTTCCCAGTATGGCTTTTGTCTCCCACTGGAAATTCTGTGTAAGCAGAAAAGAAGGAATTTGCCTGTTGCCTAGGATTTGCAGACCTGCATATACTGGGTCAGTAGTAGCACTAGTTGAGCAGAGGCAGCATCAGGCAGCCTAGCTCAAGCCTGCTGTTCCTACCCGTGGATCTGGTGTAGAAGTGCAGTTCATTGTCCAGTGTGTGAACAGAAAGAATGGAGTGCCGGAGATGTCCTACTCAAAAATTCGAGCGTTTGGTGACTTCCCCTTTTTTAAATGGTTTGTTGTTGTTGTACTGAATTGAAACAATTTACTTGCTCTTAGTCATTTTTTTTCTACCTTCAGACAAACTTGCAGAAAGAAATGCATCTTAGGCTACAGTGAGTTGCTAAGTGTTGTGCTTTGTCAGGTTGAAGACATGAGCTGTTAAAAGCCAGAAAGCTAAATTCATTATTTGAGTGTTTTGTGTTGCTATCTCTGGCCTGCAGTAGAAAAACCAGGTTCGTTGGTAGAACCTGCTCTGAGTGTACCTGCTAGGAACATATAAAAAAACCCCTTCTCCTCTTTCTACAGTGGAGTATCTCTGCATTATCTATTTTCTTTGCTTTGTCCATCTCTTCCCACTAACGTATTTTGTCATCAAAGCTGAGATACCCTTAAGAAGCTCCTTCAATAATAAAATTTTCAGTAAAGGGAAAGATTTCTGATCAAGTTCCCAATAATCAGTCCATTTCCAAGTTAGTCTTTGGTAATCCCAAATCACCGGTTACTTCAGAAATGTAGTTAGAGCCATTACATCCTGAAGAACTAGAGGCAGGTTTGCAGTCTGCAGGCCGGGAGAGTCATTTCCCTCGCGGCACGTTTCTCCTGTGAAGTTGCCGATACCTGCCCACTGTTTGTATCCCCAGGGTCTGGGCCTAGTTGTAAATTGTTTCTGATGCGTCTGTGTTTTCCTGTGTGTCTTTATATGTGAGTCTGGTTCTGAACAGGGACCCTGGGGACTCTCAGAACTGGCAGGGTAGAAGGCACCAATAATACATTTTGCTAGAACGTTTGTGTATTTTCAGACATCAGGCTCTCAGAAACACGGGAGTGACGTGTGAGAGCACGGCACTGTCTAATCACACATGCACATTCCTGATACCAATGTGTATCAAAGAAGTCTTCATTTCTATTTCTTCCCTTTTTTTTTTCTTTTTTGCCAAAGCAGAGGCCGTGGGGAGCAACTAATATAATCCTCATGTCTTAATTCTTTTCTGTACCTGTGCAATGTTGTTATTTCAAAATAAGTTAGAAAGGCACCTCATGTATAAAGGAAGCTGGTTTATGCTTTCACAAGCCTTATTTCAGTCTGTTTCTGCTTTCTGGAAAAAGTGTGGTAGCAACTTGCATACATTCGGCGTCATGTTGCAGAAATTTCTGCCCAAGTGTTACTCGGTCTCCAGCAGCAGATCTCTGGTGTTTCTCTGTCCTCCAGCATTTTGATGCCAGCTGTTGCTTGTCGGACCTTGTCAGGGCCCTGAGGGCACCAACGGCCCTGACCAGCCTCACCTGGGGCCTAGGGGCCCTGCGGCTCCTTTTAAGCTCAGGTCTGGGCCACATCAACAGGGCTTCTGTTTCCCTTTCTCTTAGAATTTAACAGTGCAGTTATATGTAACAACTGAACAGCCCTTTCTCAGAGAGTGATAAGAAGAGATAAGAGAAGATGAAGAAAATTTCCATCCTTAATCATCTCATCCTGCGCTGGTAAGTTGTTGACATTGTGGTTTGCTATGCTGTTAAATTTTTGACTCACTGGAAATGCAGCTTGAGTCAAACTCCTATATTATGTTGCTTGCTATGTTTTGGGGTGCTTGTTTTGTAGTAGCTCTTCCTCCAAAGAGGAAAGCTGGAAAAGCAGAGTAAGTTGCAGTTCCAGCTGTTGTGCAATAAAAAGAGGAAGAACTCATCTTGGAACCTTGGGTGGCATGTCAGGGTGTGATTCAGAAGGTACGGTGAAAACAGGAATCTCTGTGCTGCTGCTGGGAGTCTGTTGATTCTGTTTCAACCCCCTTCGTCCATACCTAGCTCTTGTTACTAAGAGATATTTTTGAGAGTTTCACAGGTGCATCAACAAACATTTAAAATTAAAACTTTTTCAGAAATATCAGAATTCTCTGTTGAAGTAGGATAAAAACTGGCAGTTTTGATCTTAAACTTAACAGTTCAGATTTGTAACGCATGAAACCATACCTCCACATCTACTCTGGCACCACAGACTCTGAGAAAAACGATCATCAGAAAAATCTTTGCCGCACTGAAGTTATCACTGATAGAGATGAAATCAAGGTCAAGATATCACAATGTGTGGGAGGAAGCTGGGTGAGAATTAGCAACTTCATCTAAGGCTTTATATCTCAGCTTGCTTCCAAGTTGTCTTTCTTCCTCTGTCTCTTAGTGACTGTGAAAGAGGCATGAGAAATTGTATCATATATATAATTTTCCCCATTATGTGAGATCTCAGAATCTTTTTGAAGATAGTTCATATACATTCAAGCTGATTCAGGAAAGAGGCTGTTTAAGATTTCTGTACTTTTTCAAGTGGTTCACTTAATTTCACATGCTCTGGAAGGAAGGGAGAGACTGCTCCTGGTGGAGGCTCCAGGCAGGCTTTATAAGATGTTGTTACATGAAGGAAGTTCAGGCATGGTTGAGCCTCAACTTCCCGTGTGAAAGTTGTGTGTAACTTGAAGGCAGCAGCAAGTTTTCTGCTCCCTTCTTTTCTGTCCTCTCCCACCTCCTCTTTCTGGCATGTTCTTTCACATCCTTAGAAAGCCATAAAAATGCCATCAGGATTTGTAAGATACAAACTCCACTGTCTCTGGGAGGCTGGGGTTGTGTATTGGCACACAGGTAATTTGTCTGTTATGTCCTGATCTTGTTCCTCTCTGAAGAAAGACCTCTCTGTTGTCAGTTGATCTGCCTTCTGGATCCCATATATTCCTGGGTCAAGTGTGATATAAGTGGACTGTCGTTTCCCCAGTGCCCATGTGCAGACCTCCACTGCTCAGAAAGTCAGATTCTGTGACCCAAACACTAGAACAGAATTTGGGGGTGATCCCTGTTTTGTTGTTGACCACCCTGCCATGAACTCATTCCTTAGGGGAGCATGCTGCTTGTTAGAGGGTAGGGTTTTATGAATTTGATACGGTCATTTCAACTTTAGAAGTAGAGTGTCACATTTCCTACTCACCCACTTGCCTGTACAGTCTTCTGTGGGTATTCTGAGCTTGTCTAACCTGTTCTCGGTGTGACTTTGGTTTTCTTTGTTTCTTTCCTTGGCCTAGTCTAGCCTTTTGCCATAGCCAATTTCCCGCAATAAAGCACTCAAGTTGTGCTTGAGAGGTGCTGGCATCCCAGATAAGCCCCATACTTGGTAAATTCAACCTCTTCCTGTCTCAAAGTACAATTCTCTTTGTTGCTTGTTGCTGAAAGATGATGCAGATGGCCCTAGGTTCCTCAGCTGTAGTTCTCAAGCAGAGCCAGGAGTACCAGCTCAGAGTACTTGCTCTAAAGCAGAGCTGAACGCTGCTCTAGCACCCACACCAGAACGGCTTGTACAGGATGGACTGGGTTACACAATTTGGTTCAGTAACATCTTGCTCCATCATGCTGAGCATTTATATCCTCCCTCTGACATTCACTGATACTTTTTGCAGATGATAATGAAAGCAGTTGAAAAGGGGATAAATAAAAACCTTTAGCAGCATTATCCCAAGGAAGAGAAAATATATTCTCTTATGTTTGCCATGTTTAGTGGTGACAGCCGGAAGGAGAACCCTCCAAATAAACAGTGTTTATTTTCTTATTGCTCTGTGTGCTTTGTTACCTTGTAGGATCCAGTAGCGCGCCATCTGTGTGACAACACGTTTGAATTTGTGGTGGGTTCACTGGTTACAGCTCCCTGGATCAGGGGCCTGGCATGGCCTGGTGCACTGAAGGTGACCTGTCAGCATGGAGGGAGCTGCAAGTCAGAAACTGGGCTGGGGTTTTTTGTGCTTTCATAACTCAGAAAGAGTTAATAACTCAATAACTGCAGCAAGACCCCAGCCAGAACACCAGGAGAGCATTCGGTGTGTGTGCTTGAGAAGGGCAAGAGTAGTCGCCGTACATTAACTCAGATGTTTGAGTTGTTAGGCAGGTATGTACCTTTTTATGCAGCCTTTTCAAAGGCTGATACAGCTTTTTTTGTTTGTTTGTTTATTGCATAACTCCAGTAGAAAGGAATTCCTAAGGCATGAATGCTAAAAAGGAAGGAAAGAATAAGCGGTGCCAGTTAAATTTTCATGTATTTATGCCTTATTATGGCCTGACAGTCAGAAATAATATTCTGTTCCTTTTATCCTGATTTTCTCTTTTGACTGCGTATTAAAAAACCACCAGCAGTAACAAAGTGTAAAAGATTGAATTAAATCCTAGTTAGAATGACTTCACCTTAAATAGTGGAATATCTTAGATCTCTTTCTCTTCCTTTTTTCTTTTTCTCTGTCTAGGCTACAGAGACTTGGCAGTCTCAGATACCCTTGGGTGTTCAAAGGTAGATCAGTCTGCGGCAGGGCTGCCTTTGATGTTTTCACCTACAAAAATGTCACATCACAACCTGCTCTGTTATTTCACATTGAATGTGAAAGATTCACTAAAAGGTTAATTTCAAGTCGTGTTGAATTTTATACCATTAAAGTCAATGCCTTTTCAAGGATGCACCCAGAATGGTTTTAGAAGGATGAGAGAAGGGGCTGGTTCTGAGTCCCCGCTGCGGCTACATGAGCGCCCGATAACGGAGCACGTCAGGTGCTTGTGGATACATAACCCCCCCCCGCCCCCCGTGTGGAAATGTTTTGCCCCCCGCTCCCTATGGAGAAAGGAGATCAGGAATTGCTATAGATACTTTACGTAGGGCTGCATCTGCCAACAATACCCTTACCCATTTGTGCATGAGGCCCTGGTTTGGTCTCTGTTGTCAAAGAAAAGCCCAAAGGGAGAGAAACGTTTCTATAGAAATATTTTTGTGGGCGATTTTCTAAGGGTAAGGATATTGATTTCTGGAATGATATGTAGAGTGATTACAAATACTTGGTAAAATGTTTTGGAAACTTTGTTTTTCTTGGTTCTTCTGCTCCCCTTCAAAACTTGTGTTTTGAAGAAATGCTCTGTGTTGCAGTAGGCAAGGGCTTTAATTTCTTTGTGGATGCAATAGATTTCACTGGGGAAGGCTGACTGTACTGATTTCAAATATTATTTGAAAAAGAAATAGGTGGGTTTTTTTAAAAGACTCTTCAAGTTGGAGAAAAATACTTATCAGTCATGCCACAAATACTGCCTTTGAAAGGTTTCTGAATGGACAAGTGCTGAAGAATAGGAGATACAGGTTATGTTCTAAGTTTAAAAAAAAAACCACACACAAAAACCACAGAACTAATAAACAAAAAAAACCCAAATAAAAAACCCACCAAACCAAGTAATTATATTTTCTGCTTTCTGTTAGCAGAATGAAATCTTCAGGCTTGGTGAGGGCACTTAGAAAAGGTGGTGGCTTCCGCCCTTCTCCTCGTGTAACTCGGCTCTGGTGGTTAACTGGCTACTGAGATCGATGCCTTCCCCCCCCCAGTCATTTTTCCAAGTGAGCAGTGAGAAGCCGGGTAACTAACTCGCTCTAGTGTCCTCACATTTGTGGCGTAGCGGATGCTGGGATTACGTGCTTAGTCAAGCTGTGTTCTTAAGGATGTGCCACATTTCCTACTGCTTTAACACAGGAGATGTCTCTGTCACCAGGCAGCTCTGCTTTTCTGCGCGTTCCCTAATTGCGTGTGAACTGAAGGTGCAGCTGGAGAGCACTTCACATCTAATTGGTGTGTGAAAGCTGAGGGCAGAAAAAACAATTAGGAAGTCATGGTCAACTTCAAGAAGGACTGTAATTGAGGCAGAACTGAAATTAAAAATTGGATTGCTACTGAGCTGAAGCGAGAAGGATAGATGGAAGAAAGCTGTAAACAGCAGAGCAGCTTAGGCTCCAAAGTTCCACTTTCTGCAGTGACTTTTGGGTCTCCAAGTCCTTGGGAGGAGTGGGGATGTAGGACCCAAGTGCCTCAGGCATAACTGATGTGGAGCTCAGCTTCTCAAGCCGCTTGGCATTTTTAAGAAATGTCTGTGGGTTACTGTGGCCAAGTTCAGTGTGTTACAGCATGTCTCTGATTTTGGTCATCCCCCTCTTAATTGAAGTCTACTGATGGCACTGGAACAAGGACTGACTGCTCCATTCAGCTGCCTGGTTTTGTCTTCGCTTAGCAGCAAATAAAAAAGTAGAGGTACTAAACATACTCCTGAGTGCTACTTTAAATCCACCTAGTCAGGAGTTTGAAGTGATTCAACGAAGGAGTTCGTGTTACTGTTCAAACTGTAACAGTTGCTGGGTACGCTCAGTGATAATGAGGCCATTTAAAAATCCTTTTCTTGCCACGTCTAATAATGGGATGTAGGTTTTGTAAGAATGTATAAAATGTGTATCTCAGCAGCTCATTGCCACTTGACTGTTTGCCTGAAGGGTAATGAACTCTGGCAAGTTCTAATTCTTCAAAGTCATGGTCCAACCTGTCACTTTTACTGTGGCCTATGTGGGAATGGCTGATTTATATCAGTGTCTTACCAGCAATTGTACTGATGTAAGCTCAGGCCATAGCTGTGCAAACAGCCAGGCAGCGTGCGTGATGGGCCTCTGCGGGAAGCCGCGAGTTGCTCGGGAAAGCCCGTGCCTGAGAGGCAGCCATCTCCTGTCACGGCCGGGGGGGCTGCGGTGCTACCGGCCCGGCGCTGGTAGGAGCTGCGGGAGGTTTTCAGGACACACCAAGAGGAAAAAGAAGACAAAGGGCATACGAAGAGCAGTTCGGAGCAACTGGAAAGCAAGAAGTGCTTGATGTGTGCTAGCCAGGAAGAGATTTTGTTCTTGGCTTGTTTGTTTTTCTATCCCCATTATCTTGATGTTGGAGATCACTCTCCTGTCGTTTTGCCAGACATCCTTATTAAGGGGGTATGTCAGTGTTTGCACGGGGGAATGCTCCTGCTGCTGGGAGAAGCTGGGCACTACTGAATTAAAATCGTTGTTTGTGAACCAGGTGGGCAGCCTGTGCACCGCGTGGCCTGGCTAGCAGGTGCGATACCACCGGAATGCTTTTCTGTCAAGTAACTAGGCTCTGAGCGACCGCTGGCTCTATTTCTTCACACTTTGGTGATCTCAGTCTCTTTCCCTAGAAACTTTCAGCTCTTTCTTTAACTGTGGAAGGAAGGTGGGGTGGGCAGTACTGGGATTTCTATTGCCAAGGCATGGTGTGTCCTGTGCTGAAGAACTGCTGTGTTCCTACTACGGCCGGAGTGATTTGTAATTTAGATGTGTGGTTATAGAGGTCAGATTTTGTCTGTTAATTTTTTCACGTGCATTCCTAACAGGGTTATTGCTCTACATCTTCTTGTAAGCTTGTTTAGGGTCCTTTTGGACAAAAGGAACTACTGAATATGCTGATACTTTCTTAACAAAGGTGGTGGTTTTGATAGGCCCTGTCCTCCAGCTCAGAGGATTTTTATTCACACAAAGTAGCTACTTCTTGTGTAAAAGACAAAATCTGCAGCACTTAAGGAGAATAAACCAAGTCATAAAACATTGATGAGCTAATACCCACCTTCTGAAGTATATGGCGATGCATCCCTGGTGATGTTAGCGTTACCCTGCCTCGTTCTTGTTAGATTGCTCTTTGTCCTGTGTGTCTGTCTGGGCATCCCCCTGCGCACGCACACCCTGACTTCTGTGTAGCTCAGGGCTGTTCCTGCAGCTGCAGAGGCTGGAGGAGAGGGGCTGCCACCTACCCTTTTCACCATTTTGCCACTTGCTGTTCAGTGAGCCGTATAGACAGCTGGGTAGCAAGGCAAGGAACAATCTGAAGGTTGGCTTTTGCTGAGGCCTCTCTGCTCTGGCTTCCCCTCTTCCTTTTCCTTCCTCCCGCTCTGGGCTGAGGACAGTACATTACAAGTATCACTAGGTGGCATAGCCACCCTGGTGTACTACCCACGTTAAACCACGTTTGTAGCAACTGAGGTTGAAATAATTCCTCTCTAAAAGACACGATGTCCTGGTCTTTTATAGCACACTCTTAACACTTAATCACCGGGCTCAGTGGTGAGGCAGAGGGCAGAGAGGTGTCTGCGCTCGGGCGAGCGCAGGGTAGAGCTGTCCGGGGAAACCTGGCGTGCTTCTGTTAAGGCCCTACAGGCAAAAACCTGAAAGTTTTGCCTGCTTCGGGGAAAAAAGTTTGAGACGATGTTTCCAGAGCTTCTTGAAATGTTGTTTTACCAGAGACATACCTTAACCTTCCTATTGGGTTACCGAGCTCCTGTGAAGGTCTGTTTCGGTCTTTGGAATTTATTCCAGGAAATTCAGTATATAATCCCAAGTATAAATAAAGCACTTTATAGTAGGTGCTTAAGTTTTAAGCACATGTCTAAGTGTTTTCGCTAGAGAAATGAAGAATAGTGATATAAATCTTGTGCTTGACGTTGAGAATCAGTTAAGGGTGTTGTTGAGCTGGAACTTCTCTGAGTATTTATTTATGAAAGTAGTTGGGGGAACTCCATTTAAAAGGTGTATCATTGTTTCTGTATTCATTTCTCATTTGGTAGAAATCTAAGTGTAGGATGAACTGTATGAGAGGTACACAGGTCTAAGTCAAGTTTACTTGGAGTTTTTTTTAAACTAGTGTGTCTTTAGTCCCAAGGACTCGGAAAATTCTCAGCAATTGGTGAGTGTCTATTTTTAAAGTAAACTCGTTGAACTGTGTTTTGTCATTTCACTTCTCTAAACCAATGTGTTTCCAGGCACGCTGATTCGTTGGCAGTGATTTTAATTGGAGTGGCAGGGATGTGCCTAAGAATGCAGTGTGGGTTTGAATTTACAATTGGACGTTATGATTTAGAAGTTATGATTTGAAAGAACAACTGTTACCTGCTGAAGTATGTTCTGTATGGGTTGTATTCATACTTAGCTGCTGCAGTTGGGTGTTTCCAAGTGCAGTGAAATTTATTTAAAAGATTGCTACTGTTTGAAAATAAAGCATGGCTTCAGCTTCATTTGTAAGATCATATGAGAGTGTGTGGTGGTGATATCATTATTATTATTACTATTAGTGTAGCTTGAAACCCATTCTGGTCACCTATCAAAAGCAAAATTCAAGTCTCTTCCAGGATCCTTCATCAAAATACTCCTAGAAAGTCAGGATATTCTGGTGAAATAGAGGTCAGAGCTGTCAATTAAACGCAGTGAGTTTGGGATGGGTTGTCTATAGTACGAGATGAAGATTGTTTTCCACGGACCAGCCATTGTCAGAATATTGCATAAATACCAAATTTATTTCCACTGTAAAGAAAAAAGTTCTTTGTTCATTGAAAAAATGAACAAAAAAACCCACAAAGTTCATTGTAACAGGAACATCAATGCTGAGGCAGTGGACAATGACGGTGATGCTAGAATAGATTTAGGGAGCCAAACATATACATCCCCTTAGAATGTGCCATTCTTCACATGGACATCACGGGGAGGTATTTAAGATCGACACATTTGCATTTGCTCCGGGTTCGGTCCCATCCCTGGCTCTGTGATAGATCTTGTAAGAAAGCACCAGGATAATCTTGGGTCCTTGCTTAAAATACTACTACAGGCTTCCCACACAGGGGAGAGTTAGTTGTTGAAAGGGATTTTGGTGGTTCTCACTGGGACTGACGTCAAGCTCGCCCTAAACCTGGGGCTGGAGCAATTCTGAAGCCGGGCAGATGAGCAGTTCCTTTCTCTTGGGCCAAATAATCACGAGCAGGTTTGGCACCCTGGCTGTGATGCGTTGGAGATCTTTGCAGACAGGAAAGGAGCTTTTCAAAACTCATTGTGTGAAAATAAAAGCATACTTAGTGGAAAACAGTTCTTGCCTCTGCAAGTCTCTTGCCTGTGCTGGGTTTTGTTCTGGTATTTATTTTTTTTGACTTGAAAGAGATGTATGTTGATCTGTACTAATCCTCTCTGTTGATGTGAGGTATATTTCTTTGCGTTGTTTCTCCTTTTGATTAGATACACAAAGCAACCTGGCCAAAAGCATGGCACAGGTTGGTGGGAAAATACAGATGAAACCTCCGGGCTATTTTTTCTTCCATGCCCGTTAAAAATTTGCAAGAGTTACAGTCCTGAGATGCTTGCTCTAAAGTGTTCTTGAAAGGAGAAGTTAAGAAACAGACTCAGGAGAATATATTTTCTGGATCTTACTAGACAGCCTAAAGTGAAGCCCTCTTAGCATTAATCCTGCTGGATAGAGAAGTGTTTGCTTTAGAAATGCTGGTTTCATCTTGACAGCGAATGTGATGTGAAGACAGGCAGCACCAAGCCCAGCCAGACATCCTCTCTCTTATTGGTGCAGCACGGAGGAGGTGAGGGCAAGCTTGCTGAGGGCAAGTGGAGAGGTCAGGTTTAGGTACACCATCTGCTGCTGCTTTGTGCATTGGAAATTTCTGTGTAGCACATAGCAAAACTCAGCTATGAGGAGTTCTTAGAGTGAAAAGTTTGCATGGGTGGTGCCAGGAATTGTTCTCACTTGGGATGCAGCACAAGTATCACACAAGCAACTTCATAAATTCAGTGTTGGTACCTGTGCTGAATTCGGTTGTTCTTACTTTCTCTTCCCTGAGTTCCGTGAGGTTTAAGGTCAGCTAAGTCTGATTCAGTTGGGAAGGACACCAAATAACTGTCATAGCAATCACCTCTCCATGTATCCTTCCAGATTCTACTTTTGTAAAAAGTTTTCCACTGCTGAGTGCCTGTGGGCTGCTTAAGTCCTATAGCTCAGAGTCATAAAGTAGATTTTACCTTTATTTTTTTCTTTGCTTTTGTGCATGTGTCATATCTTGGCCTGCCAGAATCGCGTATCGTGATGGCTTTTTTTAGTGTTGTGCAGTTCCTATGAAAATATCCATTTTGAGCAAAACCAGAATTTGAACCAGTTACAGTTTGATGGGATGCTTCCATAGGTTAACATCATAGCATATGAGAAACGGAATCCGATGCTGAACTATTCTGAATTATTTCTGTGAAAGCAAATGTGAAGTAAACATTGCACACATTGCCCCTTGTATGGAAGGCAAGTACCTCGGGTGCCCCCTAACTGGCTACCTGTGTTTCTGGATATTCTGACAAGTCCTTTCCACTTCTGGGCCTGCAGGACAACTCGGAGTTTTGAATTTGAGATGTCTTCATGCAGTTTTCTGAGCTGAAAAACACCATGTGTTTGTGCGGAGTATCGTGGACATGTTAACGGGAGGCTTGTTCTGGAAAACTGCCTTATCTGTGCTGACAACAGTTTTGTCCTGCTATAGGGAAATGAGGAGGATTAGGAGAAAATACAGTGCTTTGGCAAACTCGCTGCTTTGGGTGTGCTGCTCTTCTTTTGTTCATCTGGGATCTTGGGCCACTCATCCCATGTCTTGGGCCTGTGCTATGGCAGCTAGTTAGTAGGGTATGCTCACAGCAGTGAAGTTCTGCTGTAAGCCGTCAGTGGGAAACGCTGTGACCGTGGTTAGCCAGGTGCAAATTACATTCCTGTTGAAATTAAGATAGGGGTTTGTGCAAAAGGTCAGCACGTGATTGCTGACACCAGAAAAGCTGTTCTAGTTTGCACTTTACAAACTTCAGCTGGTCATTATATGTATAATCTCTAAAAGCTCTTAGACCTTACTAAATGTGTTTCTTATGCTTGGATTTTGTTAGTTATTTGCTTTGTATTCCACCTCTTGGGAGAAACGTGGGGATTCGACCACACAAGCACGAGAGAGAATCCACTCGAGGGCAAACAAAATAAATTGGCCAAACATTGGAGGAGCATCAGTGGACACTTCAGTGTCCTAGATATGAAAGTCAATTAGATGATGGTGGAAATTTCAACATAAATCAAGACAGATTTCCTTAATGCTGGTGGTTCCAAAACTGCACAAGAGAACATGGGTGCATCCATGTGGTCTTTTCAAAGTGAAGCCCTTCTGTTGGGTATCTTTAAGACCATTCAGTCAAAATCCTCTTTAATAAGAAACAGGACCCTAGGGCACCGAAAAGAGAAGCTCATTCAGGATAAATTTTCAAGTTGGCCATAGATAATGTGCAGCAGGGCAGGCAGGGGAAGAAAAGCTGCAGCAAGAGCTGTATTATGTGTTTTTAGCACCCATTATGGAGCTATCATTATGCCTTGCCAGCCTGAGAGATACAAATTAATATCCTGTGGCTAACCAAGTCCACACTTTCTTCTGTCAGAAAAAGAACTTCTGGGAAATAGATGTTTTGAGACTGTTGCCAACACCTTCTTTTCCCCTTTTACAAAGTACAGCAAAGCGTTGAAGCTTCTGTTGTCCATAGCACGCTTGGTTTTTGTCAGAAATGATCTGAAAATGGTTAACTCTACCCAGAAACCTAAAAATACAGGAATACACAGAAGCATTTTGTAAAGTTTTTGTTATACTGTAGATTGGTTTCATACTACAAAATCAGTTTAAAATGTCAGGAGTGCTCTTGACAGCGTCAGTGTTACAGTGTAAAAGTTGGATCATGATTTTACCACCTGTTTGCTGTAGTTCATGTGGAGAATCATTGTTACTTGTATGCGCACTGTAGGTTAGTAGGGATTTCTGCATCTAAGTGGTTAATCAATTAAAAACCAGAGAATTGAGGGACAACTTCATTTGTTAGTTGGCTGCTAGTTTTGCTCAGTCTTGTGTTGGTGGTTTTAATTCTCTGTGTTGCAGTTATATTACTTGTAGCATGACAGTAACAGTGCTTGTCCACCTCTGGAATGTGTTTGAAGACATGTGTTGAAAAGGCGAAATTCAGAAATAGATCGTGTCTGAGAGAACCCCTAGTAAACACAAATCCTGAGCATAAGAGAAATGGGAAAAAAGAAGGTGCAATTTATGAGGCTAATCCCGGAGAGGGGAATGGTGAATGTTCAAGGTGTATTTGTAAGATAGCATAAGGGGGAAAATACCAAGTAGCAATCACTTCAGGGGAAAAGCTGGGAATGACTTGTGAGGTGTCTCACTGTTGAAGTCAGTTTGGTGAAAAGCAATTTGATGTGCAGTCCTTCCTCTTTTCCTTCCCACTTCCAGTTCTTACTGGTGTTTAAACTGTGGGAGGGAAGATCTCTGTGGTTCAAGGCCTCCAAGAAAAGTATGTAACCAAATCCATGGAAGAAATTATGGCGCAAAAGCAAAAATCAGCAGCTTCTTGCTAGGAAAGTAAGAGTGTGTATCTTCGGCGGGGCAGACTGTCAGGTGCAGGTCCAAGTGCTGGGGAAGAGGCAGAACCAAAAAATGGACCTTGGGGTTTGGGAAAGCTATTGACAAAATGCTCATTGATTTGGTGTGGCTGGAATTTCACTTACAATATAGTATGGGTTAGAGGTTCCCTCAATGTTGGTGACTTACCACCTTTTTTGGAACTTCTGTAGCTCTATTTGTTTAGATATTTTTTTAGGTGTGTGTTTGTTGTTTTTTTGGTTGTTGTTGTTTTGTTTTTTCTTTTTTGTGATCCTTTCCTCCTGATGTAACCAATTCCGAGCAGGCATAGGGAAAACGCTGGTACAGCGCATTCTGTACACCTCCAGCTGGCTGAGCTGACAGGGACTCTTCTTTTCTGACTTGTGAAAAACACTTGGTTGCTATTAAGAGACAGCTTCTGTGGCTTGTTTGGGTTTTTTTGTTTATAGAAATCAAATTATTTTCGAAGCTATTCCAGCAACTTGAGTGCATGTGCACACTGGCTTGTCTTCCGTCTGCGAGTGAGCATTGTTTCTGTGAATAGAGAAGACGATATGTTAATGATGCCATGAGCAGATACTTGCAGGACTTGGACACAGGTCTTTTTAACGTTCTAAAATCCAGGTTAGGTGAAATGAGATGCCACGTTACCATGCTACCATTTGTAGCGTGAGATATGAGTATGATGTTTACCTATACTGCACAATGAGACAGTAGGAATGGCTCGGAGGAGGAAATGATGAAACATGAATTAATGGCAATGTATTTGTAAGCAGGGAGAGATGGAGGTCCTTGGAGACGGTGTTATGAAATTGGTAGAGCCAGTGGCTAAATTTGTGTTGTCAATGAAACAAGAAGTCCTGTGTAAGCCCATGGAAAAATGGGAGATTTTCAAAAGAATATAAATGAGTGTTGAAAAAGGAAGAAGCACGAGTAAAAAAGCAACTAAAGGAAGTATGTTATTGAAAGAAAAGGGGCGTGCTTGGCTATGCTGAAGATTGCTGACAGGTTGAGGAGAGTAGCTGCAAAGTACTGATTCTGAATTACGGGTCAAAGTCTGCACTGATGCCAGACTTGGTCCATGTGAGAAAGAAGGAATTCCTTTTATCATTCCTATGTGGTACATGGACTAGAGTTCTTGGCAGTAAAACTTCTGTAAGCTTAGGGAGGGAGTTAAGGTGATGGCAGTGCGTTAGGTCAGTATTTCTGATATGGGAAAGATTAAGGCTTGACTTGTCTTGGAACAGAGGCAGAAGAGAAGATGAAGTGAAGAAGTGGAAGTGGACAGCAAGAAAAGATAGTGGGCACTAGAAAGATAAAGTCTTCAAGTATTGCCATGGGGAAAATGGATGTATTGGAGGAAGAAGAAAAGTTTAAGATTCCTTTATCTTTGGTAGAAAAGAAGGGTGACATTACAGATGTGTCAAACCGAAAGGAAGGCACAGATTGTTACACTTGCCAGTGTTGCTTGAAGAAATAGTTAAAATCCTGTGCAGAAAAACAATGAAGATAGATGAGAGCCAAATGCAGTCAAAAGACAGCCATGATGGTGATGCAGGATTCAGTGAAATCAGAGAAGTAATTGTTTTGCAGGGAAGCTAGCCAAACAGAAGGAGTGTTTATACTGGAAGAAGTCAGCTTCCTTGGGTTTTTTTATCGTTCCATCTATGTTATAGTAGCAAAAGGGCATAGTGTGAAAGAGAGGGTGAGCCAGATCTAAGACTGAATCATCTCTGACTTTTCTGGTCTTGCATTACAGTGACTCAGTGATATCAGTAAAAGTTAAGGAAAGATAGGAAAGGGAGGTCTGAGATCAGAAAACACTTCTAGTGCTGCTAAAGCATCTACTCAATTGATCTGTCACCATGACAAAATTATCATTGCATGTGAGAGGAAGGTGCACTTTTGTTCAGCTCTTTAAAAAAAATTACCCCAAACAACCCCCCCACCAAAAAAAAACCCATGAACAAAAAAATCCCAGCTCATAAACTGGAACTATAAGGTTGTCTGTGGTGGAGAGGTTGCTGTAGCTGTGTTGGCCGCATAGCGTGAGGGAAATGAAGGTTGCTGTGAGTGGTAAAACCTTTCCAGCTGCTCTAGCGGTTTTGCCTCCTACAGGCTGTCTGAACATGTATATCATTATCTTAAGGTTATGACAGTTGGTCAGCAGACTGTGGGTTCTGGTTGTAGGTATTAAGAGTTGCTGCAGATTTATCCCAGCTTGTCTGTGACATGCATAGGCACCAACGTGATTTCCAGTGTCTCCTTGGAGTCTGGCATAGCAGAAGACTTGGTGTAGAAATTGTTTCTAAATGTCAAAACAGTCTCCCTTGACCTGATGGTTCCGCCGAGATGGTGTGGTGAAAGTGTGGCTGATGGAACCAATGACTGACCGGTTAGCGGTGGCTGATGGCAGTGACTGACTGAGAGCAACAGTTTTGCCCTCACTGGGATTGCACTCGGCGCCTGCTGGAGCAAGTGGTTGTGGCTGTTGGGTGTTGTGGTCAGTGTGTGCCTCTGGGGCTGCTCTCAAGATGTTACCAACAATCCAAGGTAAAGAATACAGTTATTGTTTCTGACGGAATTTTTGCTTTCCATGGGTGGGTAAGTTTGGCCAAGCTTGGCTTTCAATTAAAAGCTCTGTTGCAATGAAGATGGAAGGGTGTAGAAGTAGTGCAAAAGGAAGTTGTATGTTATTCTTGTATGTACGTATGGCTGGCCATGTGCTAACTGATATGAAGTGTTCAGAACGAAGTAGTTTGTTTCATGTATGTCTAAAACGTCTGTCAGTTGATTCAGAAAATGTGGGAAGTATCAAACTAAACAATCTCCTTACAGTGAATAATTCTTTCCCTGCCAGAAGATGAGTAGGGGGATTTACAAGCTGAACAGAGATGGTTCTGAAATTCTATGTGATGAAGACCTCTTCTGCTTGTCTTTTAATGTCCTAGATGAGCTCTTTGGACTGAAAGTAGAAGCAAACTCATAGCTTAACAAACTTTCTCCTGTGTTTGGGTCCTTAATGGGATGTTTCTTACAGAGACTACTAGGTTACCTTGCCTAAGGGGTTTCTTTCCCTGACAGCATAGCAAGTAGCCTACCGTAGGCAACCACACAGAGGAATTCACTTTATTTGCAATTTTGGATGCTTAACTCATTGGCTGCATTGCGGCTGGCCTGAACTCAGAGCTACGAAAGAAGTGGGCCTTGGAGTGACCTGTGAGTAAAGAAACCCACAAAAAGCTGAAAGAAATGCGAGTAAGGTTTGTGAGACACCAAGTCCTCATAAAACTTGTAGCCCTGGTTTTCGCCACTGTTCAGAGCATTCACTCTCCTCCGTAGAAATGGGTGTGTTAACGGAGCTCTCCGCTGCCAAACACCTGCTACTGTTGGCTTCTCCATACTCTTTTCTGGAGTCTAGATAGATTCTCTAGCAATATAGAAATTTGTGTAGGTCTGCTTGACTGCAGCACTGATTTGCAGTCCATAATTGATTTGAGTTGGGACTCATTGTACTTACCTTTAAGTAAGCCCAGCCCTAGGTTGCATCTCAGATTTGGCGTGAGGCTTGAGGTTTAGCATCTGGATGTGAATTTACATTTTACGAATATTTGCTATTGCAGTGAGTCAAACAAAAGCCTCGGTGGAGAGGATAACCAGCACTTTCAGGTTAAAAACCTAGGGTTGGGACCATCCATTTTTTTCACTTCCTTTTATTCCCCCCACCCCCCGCCTCCTGATAGCCCACTTTACCGTTTAGTTGTCATTTACTGCTCCCCGGGCCTGTTGGTTTCTCCGCGTAGAAGCAGCTGCCATGTGATGTGAACAATATTTTGAAGTCCTGTGTTTAAGTTCTTGTGATAGCAATGTGCAGAGAATTGGCAAGCTCTCGGAAACAAAATGGCATGCTTTATTTTGTCACTAGAAGTATGTTCAATCTGCTATTTGATTCTCTGTAGCATTTTGATTAAGAGCTCCAGTGAAGTTATGTGAAAAGTGAAAATCCTCTTTATTCTCTCTCTCTCTCTCTCCAAGAAAATGAGACACAACATTGTCAAAATATTTGCCTAATCTTGCAGATTTGGATACTTGTTGTAGTTCTTCTGACAGACCAAAACAATGGTCATTAAATGAGAAGCAGATGTAGTAAGTATGCAAGCAAGCTTACGCAGATAGGCTGGGGGGGGGAAGCTGCCAACAGTTCTCACTAAGCACGGGAGAATAAGGAAAAATAAAATCTTTCCTTGCTATTGTACACCATAAATAATCATTTTCCTTTGGTAATCTAGGCATTGTACTTTTCTGCATCAGTGGTTTCGTATGTTCTGGTGCGGTACTGACTTGAAATCTGGATGCTCCTTGGGGTTTATTTCCTTGCCAGGAAAGGAAAATGGCAAAGAAATGCTTTAGTACAAGTTGGTTTTTTTATGTGGCTGGTAGGTTTGTTTTAAGGTGGGTGTTTTCTCGGGTGCTGTGGGTGGTGGTTTTTTTGACCCGTTTTTTGTTGTTGTTTTCTGATTTCACTTGCTGCAGCACTGTTATTTTAGGATGGAAGGACATTGTTCAGAAAGGATCTGGTTATGCTAAGTTATGGTCGCAGTTTTTTGTAATCAAGACGACAAACTGTTCAAAACAAAACCCTGAGTCTGACCTTGGGAGCTGTTAAATCTTGTATCGGGATGTGGAGTATGTTTCTTGAGTGGGTGGCTAGTAAAGGTCTGTTTTGTGGTTGTAGGGCTGCTGTGTGGACTCATCAGGATGTTGGTCCAAAATCTGCCTTAAATTATGGATGGAATTAGAGCTTTCCAGCTTTACTATTGCTTCAGTTATTTATTCAAACCAAAGGATTAAAGACCTGCCTTTATTAAAGAGAACTGAATTATTATTCAGGATCTTCCTTCAGTGTATATTCAAACTTATCTGTGTGATTGCTGTTGGTGTTTGCGTTTTGTTGTGTGCCCTTAAGTTATTCAGAAATTGCAGGTATTGGCTGGTGCGTGGTAGTTCTTGATCCTTCAGTTAAAAGGCAAAACCAACCATTGACAGTGTGGTTGTGTAACACTGCAATTCAAATTCAGTGTCTCCCTGCTGCCCCACCCTGCAAATTCTTGCATCTCCTCTAGGATTGTGCGTAAGCATGTGCGTGCACGCGCACACGTATGTGCGCACGCGTCTCTTTCAGCAAGAACATGAAGGAACCGCTGGTTTTGGCATACACGGCAAAGTATCCGATAGGGATACCAATGTCAAAACAGTGTATTGCTTAAAAAAATAAATGTAATAGTCTGCCTCTGAGCCTATTAGAGTAATAGTACCAATATATTGCCTTACAGAAGTTCCTCAATTCTAGAGGAAAGACGCTGCGGTGTGACATCTGCACATCAGCCCAGACTGACTCGGTTTGCAAAAACCTGTTCTGGGCCAGATGTCTCCCAGTTCTACACGGGTCCATCAGTGTGCGGTAACTGGGATCGGAGGGCTGTGAAGTCTGTCTGCACAGACCAAGCACCAATTCTGTGAGGGTTTTGCATTGGCTGGTGAATGCCGAATGTGCTCAGGACTTAGGCCTGAATGGACTAATTGCAAGGCTTTGTTTGCGGGCTTAAATTTATTTGTGTACGATGAGTTGTCACCAGAGCTTGCTTGTAAGGCTCAGGAAATGTCCTTCCATTTGTCTCCTGTATTGTACTGTATCCCCATCTCGTGCCGCAGTCCTGCTCTCCCTGCCTTAGAAAAGGCGTGTGAGAACTGTTGTGCAGGGAAGTACAGCCACCTGTAGAGAAGGCATCATGTTAGGCAGTGCCACTGATGGAATTTTGTTTTCTCAGGCTTAAGGGGAAGGAGCAAGGCACTGCCTTGCTAGGTCCTCGTTGCGGACAGTGCCATGATAGGCAGTGGTGTTTTGCCTTGATTTCAAGGGCAGAGGTTATGCGCAACTGGTAAGATCCAAAGCATTGTAGAGATCCTCGTCTGGATTGTACAGTTAGAGATGTATATTTCCCTAATTACTTCTTTAATTAATGATTCTTCTTGGATATGAGATACTTGGAGTCTGAGAACTTGTGTGGCACCTGAAACAATCTATTTTATATCCCTCTCTGGAATAGAAGGGGGAGGGGGAATGAAGAAAAAGGTCACTGCGTAAGGTAAAGAGAAAAAATCAGAAGCAGCTAGTTAGAGAATTCTCTTCCTGTAGTTCTGTGTCAATGGAGAAGTGGTTCTTCTGGCCAAAGCTGAAAACCAGTCGAATCAACCCAATACCAATGCTTAAACATCTGGAAAAAATATTTGTAATGCTTGAGAGAAATACAAAAATGCCAGTCACTAACTGTGGTTAGAGAGACTTCATTCACACATGTACAGCTCCAGTGCGGACAGATGAGGCCTCACTGCACACAGCTTTGTGTAAATTCTGGATCTCTGAGAAGGGTTTGCATGTGTCTTTCACTCTGGGTCTGTTCCTGCTGACTAGCTAGGCCTGAAAGTACAAGATGTTCAGAAATTAAGTTCTGCCTGCGAGTGACCCCACTCTACCTCTTTTTTTTTTTTTTTTTTTTTTTTGGGGGGGGGGTGGTGGTGTCCTTTCTTCCTTCACGAATCTCTCTGGTTTTTTTTCCCACCAGTGTACTTTTAATATGATGCAATGTCTCTCATCCTGCTGCTGCCTGAAATGTGCAGTGGGTTTATTTTAGGCAGCACCCCTGGAGTCACTGACACAGGTAGCTCTGAGTCTTGAGAGACACCGAGTCTCTGATGGAGGAACAGTGGTCCACTGTAGGGCACCCCTCACAATGCATTTTAAACACAGATTGGATGAAACAATGACCTTCGGAAAAGGTCGGCTACATTTGATGGGAATGGAATTATGCTAATTTTCACCGATTGATGTCATAACATCATATTTATTTATTTTACTTAATGACTGTTGTTTTTCTTAGCATATGAATGTTTCTTGTACATAGTGATGTGTTTTAATACATTCAAAATGTAGGGAGAAAAGGATTGAAGCACAAAAGTGATCTGAATTTCTCTCTCAGCTTTTGAGGATTTGATTGTGTATCCCAAGCCATCTGACGCTTCTGAAAATTACACTGCTGGTGTAGGTGCCTGAGCTTGAACTCCTGACTTTACTCCTTGTGGAAGGGCAACTTGTAAGAGAAGGTTCATCTTGACAGAGCTGGGAGTAGAAGCCTTATCTCCTCAAATAAGGGCTCTAACCACTAAGAGCCTCCCATTCACAATCTTCCGATTAATTTCAAAGTCAAGTTTAAAGCCAGTCATAAGTTAATGTAAGAGATAAGAGGAATAAGTGCTTCTCAGATGCTCAAAATATTTTTTTCAGACTGTAGTTTCTCTGTACCAGCTTCAGCTAGCTTGTAAAGGGACTGTAGCAAAGCAAGCTGACTTGTATTAATTTTTTAATCAGTGAAATTAAGCTGAGGGCCACTGGAAGACTTTGGTTCTACTGGAATAACATCTCTGATTAGCCTGGGGCTAAATTACTAATTCCAGTGAGGGATTTTGAATTTTTCATTGGGCTTAATGTGCAAAGCCCTTAAATATTCTGTCATATTTAGTAATCTGAAATACCGGGACCCGGTGAATCTGTGTCTAAAAGGCTAAACCCCACAAAAATAATGTTAAAGTTTCTGCTTTAATATTCTAAACTCATCAGATGTTGCCTTGGAGTTTTCTGAATCACTACTGAGCAATAGTATAATATCCGAGTATCTTTACTGTGACGAGTTCTTCGGTGTGAAACTTGGAGCGTTGACACCGATTAAATCGTACCAAAACCTTCAACACTTTCTGAATATGGTAGTCTAATGATGGCAACTTGGTGAGATACATATCTAAACAGCAAACATGATAGAGCATCTACTGAAGTGAATATAAATTGTGTTCTGGCTGATGATTAGAAATCTATACAGCTGTTAGCCTGAACTCTGTAAAAGCTGGGGCTTTCCAATTCAGGAGGGGAAAAAAAGTGGACAATTTGAACAATGATAGAGGCGTTGTTAGTGAGCAAAATTAAATGCCTGATGATAATTGCGAAGGCTTACAGAGAATGATGTTATTTACAAAAGCTCCTTTTTGCACGGAATCTGACATCTTCTCCCATGAGCTTGCTTATAATTCATATTCCACTTTAATATGCCTGCAAAATGTGCTTTCTTTCTGTGTACGTATTATTTTTAGGATGTTATGTTTCCTTGGTGCATACACAATGAGCCTGAAATCCTGTAGGAATGTGTTTAATTTGAAAGTTTTATCCTCTGGGCCTGGTTAATTCAAATAGGAGGCCCAGAACTGTGCTGCAGTGCCGGCAAGAATGCAGGAATGGCAAATCGTCTGCACAAAGGCAGCAGAGAGCCCGCGCGGCTGCGATGCCTGTGCTGAAGGGTGCCAGTATCCTGAAGGGCTCCCTTCTGAAGCTGCTCTGCTTGCTGCTTTCCTCTGTCAGTCCTGTGCACTAATGAAATGAGCACTTTGCCTGCTTTGCTTTCCTGTATATCCTCAGCGTCATTTCTAGAGATCTCATAACCACAGCCTTCCCAGATAGGCCTTTGTCCGGTGGCACAGTCCGTAGCAGTGAGCTGCTTGCCTTCGTTGTTGGTGATGCAATGCCTAGACAGGATTTGAAGAGGGTTTGCTGGTGTCTTTTCAAGCTGGAAAAAAATTGAACTGTGGCCAGTATTAACCCCCACCCTATTTTTTTGGAAGATGGAAAGGATACACTTGCCGAGTCCGTCCTACTCTGAGAGCGGTAAACTAGCTTGTGTCTGTAGGAATGTGAGAGCCGAGGAATTCCAGTGTGCAGCCTGCTGGAAAGCGCTGCTGGCTCATGGGCAGCAGAGGGGAACAGGCCTTGTGACGGGGGCTGGAGGGGGAGAAATGAAAGGCATTTTTTATAATACCCTGGACAGCATACACAGGATGTTATGTCTGGCTTGGGCTGGGCTGACGTGGTACCTCGGATTTTTTTCTCATAATGCTGGAAAAATAGATACAAGGGAAATACAGACATAGAAATGGAACAAAATTAAAATGAAAAGCAAGCTTTATATTTCACAGTGAATAATTTGCAGCATCTTTCCTCAAAGAAATGGGGCTGCCACTAGAGATAGGAAGCAAGCGGCATCACGTTTTCTGCAGGTTTATAGTCCACTTGAATATCCAAATTATTGCAGCCCCGTTCTGTGACTTGGGAGAAGGTATGGCAGTGGACAGCTGTGCGGTGGGGTTGGGAGGTCCCTCCAAGCAGCCCAGCTAAAGGGAAATTCCAGGCATGTGTTAGCAAAGAGGAGAGGGATGAGAAAACTCTTGGCTTGTAGGTGGCCAACGAACATCTCTAGGCTTGTATGTACTGAGGTAGGAAGGGAAGCTCCTTCCCTAAAACGAGATGAGCGTTTACTGGGGATTGTTGTATCCTTTTCTCCAAGTACCTCCGGAGGCTGGAGTGGGTCTTACTGCTTTCCCACAGCTGCTCATGAGCAGCTAGAGTTTAAACGTGCCTTTTTTCCAGGAAGGGGATATGGGCGGATTTTTCTCTGGGCACTCTGATGCTAGACCTGTCTTCAGTTCAAACCAGCACTCAGACTGGTCCCCTTCTTGGAATAAGTCTGTCTTCCTTGGCTTTCATTTTGACCTGGTGTAAGATAGATTTCCTTTTTATCTGAAATGTACATATACAGGCTCTCTGCAGCTTGTCCTCTAAGGAATTCACCAGCTGCACCCCAAAATGTAGTGTCTCTTTTTAGAAACAACAGTCTTTAAAAGCAAAGAAGTATGTGTATGTGGGGGAAATCCCATTCGGTGCTATATACCTGATCAGCAACTGTAGGCTGTCAACTGCCTCATTTATTTCAGCATATTAATAATGCAAGTCCCTAAGGCTGATTATTGTCTCTGGAGTCTGCTATGTGCAAGTGCTTTTCTATTCCAATGAATTCAGTAATCAAAGTCCCACTGGCAGGGCCAGTGTTGAACAGCCCCTGGCTTAGAAAAGATAAGCTGTGTTTTTTGGTTGTGTTTTTTTTTCTTTCTCTCTCCTTGTTCCCCGCCCCCGTTTATTTAGGCTGAGCCTTATATTGCCCAGGCGTTTCTCTGTCCCTACTCCTGACTTTGATATACCGTCCAGATAACAAACTAAGGCTTCCTTTCATCGTTTTAAATATTAAGAGATAGAAGAGAATGAAACAGTCATACTATTATAGCTGCATCTTGCTTAAAAGGAAAGTGCTTTCTTTGTCTGAAGAAAGAACGGACAAAACATTCATCCGAGTTCATTGCGTTCTTCAGCTTTCACGAGTCGCAGGGAAAGACTTACTCCCCCTGCTTCCCTAGGAGTGTACACTGGGATTTCTAGCTCAAATTTATTTTGCTGAGACTTCGGAGTCAAGTTTTTATGTGTAGTTTTTGATGTAGGACCTAATTAGGCCCTACACATCTTAATACTTTTTGCTACATCTGCATTAAAGATGGCATTGCATATATTTGCATACAATTTACATTTAAAAGTCAGCCATGTTGTGTGCAATAATAATTTTAAGCAAGTACCATTGACAGTCAATATTGTGAATAAGCATACGAAATACCTGGGGTTTATTGGAATAAGCATACAAAAAAATATGGGTGCACACAGTTGTCTGTCTCAAGCAGTCTTGAGAAATTTGGATTTCTTCTTTAGCATCATAAATTTGTTGGGATGGTTCACACCAACAAGTGAGTGAGATGAGAGCTCCTGCTTGAACGAGAACCCGTGTGTGCAAGACTGTGTCACGCCGTTCCAGTACTCACCAAAACGTACCCCAGAGCTGGAGTGTGTACGGTCTGCTACAAGTGCCAGTGTCAGTCAGGATGCTCAGGTGGGGCATTCGTTTCTGGAACTTCAGCTCGGTCCCACTCTGACTTTAAACGGCAGCTAAAAACCAGATATCTGGGAAGGTCCGAGGTTCTGGCATGTAAAAGATTGTTGGTTTACTAGTTTGTTTTCAAAAGTAATGCTAATGGTCAATGGCAGAAAATCCTGAGGTCTTTTGGTATTTTCCTCTGGAAGCACATGGAGTTGTTCAATTTTTCATTTATCTCAAATCAGAAAAGGAATCTACAAGCGGCAGGAAGTCAGCAAAAGAAACAAAGCGAGTTACCTTGCAGGGCAAAGAATCGGTGTGTGTTGACACTTAGGCAAAGCGTTCAGTCCCAGAGATGCAGGTTTGCATCTTGAATAGTCAATTTAAAGAGCATGCCAGCCAGAAGTGTCTACATCTTACTCAGCAAAAATCAGTCCTTTTTTTTTTTTNTTTTTTTGCTTAGGGGGCCGACATTTCTCATTTCATGATTATGATGATGTCAGAGCCTTTTCAGACTTTCGTAAAAAAGCATGAAAAGAGCTTGGAGTCAGTCGGTGGTTAGGCCGGTAAAGATCAGACAAAGGCATATTCTTTTTAGACAGACTTCAGATCTGATTCTGAGGTGGAAACTAGGACTTTGACTTTGGTGCTACAGATGAGTTGCACAAAGCAGCAGAGTCAAATGTTAATTTATGTCTTGGCAGTTAAGTAATAGGAAAAATCAAGAAGGATGAATAAAATCCTCTACAATCTCTCATCAGCAGGCAAATGATTTTACTTTGCATTTACTTATCTGACTGCTTTCATCTGTGTAGACATCACAGGCAGCTGAGGTTTGGCAAGTTGGCAAGCTGATGAATTGAGGATTTGATTTTGCAGTGTTGAAGTTAACTGGAGTTTTTCCATTGTCTTGGTCAGCTGCCTTAGAAACATGTGTTCCTCTGTAAGGTCTGGAACAGAACGAATCCTCCCTTCCGCAGTGTTCCCAGATAGGAGGAAAGGGGTTCTAACTCATGCAACCTCGTCAACTGTGTATCTGTAGTTTCTTTAGTCTGCTTCCTCTACAAAGGGAGCACAACTGAAGTCACCTGGGAAGCTGCGAGCTGGCATACCATAGCAGCGTGAGATCGGCTGTGCCAGTACGGCACCATGTCTGCCACACGATGCAGCTTCATCAACTGGAGCTGCTAACACTGCGTTAACCACTAGGATACTGGTGTAACGAACAGGCCGCGAGGATTGCCGTGTTTCCCGAGTAGCTGAATTGATTACAGTTCTGTCTACACTACCTTATAAAATCAAATATATTTCATGTGAATAATCACGATAATGTAAACAAAAAGTACTTTGGATTGTCAGTGATGCAAATGCTTACATCTCAACACGCATGTGCGTGTAAAGACTTGCAGCAAGGTCAATACTGAAGTCGAGTCAAGGATTTTGACGTGTTTCGAACTTGGGTTTCTTCCTGCTCTCTCCTCGGCATCAGTTAGTCTGAAGCCAACATAGCGCATGCACGAGGTATGCAATACCTGCTTTGCCTTTACAAGTCTAGGGCAGCGCGCAGTTGTGAGCCTTGGCTCAGCTCCTGGGTCTCTAACCTTCTTTTGTGGCTGTGGGAAAACTTGCCTGAAAATAGCTGGGTTTGCTCCTGCAAAAAGACGACTGCATTGTGTTTAATTTAATTCTATATTAACTTTGTGCTTCCTGACATTCACTTTTTTTTTGTAACGTCATCTCATCCAAGGCAATCAAAGAGCTTTTTCCATAGGGGCCCTTTTCAGACAAAAGGCTTTCAGAGCAGCTTCTCTCTAAATGCATTCTACACCATGTGAGTTCTGTAAAAATAAGTTCTGAAAATGATTTTTGTATCTGCTTAGTAAAATATAAGCTTAGTTTCAAACCCCATGAACTCTGAAGTGTCACCTCCTTGGAGAGTGCCCTTCTGAGATAACATTTCTGCTTTTATGTTTACAGACAGGCATTCTAATTATCTGGATGATGATAATGAATGTGTTGCTTATAACCTATTATATGAGGGTTGAGAAAGCTGGAGGGTGATTGTAGATCATGCTCTTGTCTTAAATGATGAGAAAGTAAAACATAAGAGTGCAGAAAATAGAACATAAAAAATTAATGTTTTACTGATGAAAATATTCCAGACGAGGCAAAAAAAGGAGAGGGAAAAGGAAAAGAAACTCCCACAGTAAACAAGTGGTACTAAAACAAGTGAGAGATTGGAATCCAGCTCAGAATGCTCTATGTATAATTGATGATTAGAATTTATTTTGATTGTGCTGCTCTCTTTTCTTTGTACTACCAAAGCTTAACTGCACTGTAAAATTTCTCAGGAAGGGAGTGACTGACTTGTGGGTTTCTTTATTTCAGTCTATATAAATGCAGGATATTTGTGTATTTTGTCACCTGGAGAGTTTTTTTTTTGTTTTAGTTAATGTGAGTTGACTGTAGCTGTGAATATCAGCTGTAAATCAGCAGCAGCAGTGGTATTTCAACTGCAATCTTTAAAGATCAGTTTTAGCGACATCTTGAAATCAATTAGACCCTTCATGGTATGCAAATATAGTTTTAGACTGTCAGCAGACTCGGGCAGGTGGCATGTATGAGTTGATACTTCCCTCGCATTTTTCCACCCTTCACATTTTTGGTGTTGCAATGTGACTGGGAGGATCAGGATTATAAACTTCAGACTTCGTGTAGAATTTAAGCACTAGTAGTGAATCCCCCAGAGAGGATGGGATGACTCCCAGAAGCTGCCTGAAGGCTTCAAAATTTCCACCACTGTATAGTGGACAAACTTAAGATTTTTTTGAGGTCGTTCCGTGGAAAGACAGAATAGACAGTAGAGGTGGTGAGATCCCTTCGAACCTCAGCTACCAAGAGATTCTGTGGCCATTAAGGCGGTCGGAGACCTGCAGCACTGGCCCATGTGGAGAGGCCAAGTGAGCTGGGTGTGTTCAGCCTGCTCAGGAGAAAGAGAAGCTTGTAGTAGAGGGTGGGATCTCACTGGATCCTTATGGAGGGCTGTGGAGAAAAGAGGCAAACTTTTCTGAGGTGTGGACAGCAATAGGGCGATAGTTAGCAGGGGACACTTGCAGCAGGGGAGATTGCTGCTTGGTGTGGGAGCGGTCAGGCACTGGAACAGTTCCCCAGGGAGACTGTTGGATCTTCATCCCTAGAGACTTTACCGCTCGACTGGCTGTGGCCCTGAGCGCCCTTGGAGTTTGACCCAGCTTTTCCTGGCCTATAATGAAATATGGTTTTCTTCTTCCAATTATAGATGGCACGTAATGCTTTTCAATGTCACTTGTCTCTTGTGAACATAAACCACTGCTCCTACTGCAATTAGTGGGTTTTATTTGGATTTATCGGTACACAGCCTTTGGCATTTAATAGCACAGCAATGTTGTTGTTGTAGCACATGTGCTCCCAAATGTTGGAAATATGGTGGCATATGTTCTTTTAGTGAATGTTTTAAGAATTACTATTAAGTTTTAAACGACGATATTTTGGAATTGTGAGAAATTATGCACAAAATCTCATCAATCTTTTTCTATACATTTCATGCACAGTATGTAGATAATTTGGAAGTAATGTTGTTATTTCACAATTGTATTGCTTGCATTTAGACTGAGAACTACGTTTTTCCAAAATAGTTACTCTGACCTTTGGGCAATTAACATATGGCTTGTCAAATAGGTGTTCAGAAATCTTTAGCACACTGTCCCTAATGCAGTCTGATGTGCACTTAATATGGGTGAAAAATTAAATTTGTAGTGTATTCAGTCAATCTCTCCAGCATGCAGGTCTCCGAGAGCTGCTGATAAATGTGTCTGCGGAGGGGACTGCGAGACAGTGTATATAGTATTGCTGTAATGGAAAGTTAGAGAAATCTCTATGTTGCTTTGCTCCTAAATGGCTGTTCTGAAATGACAGAAGCAGGCTAAGCTGGGAAATTGTAAAGTACTTGGTGGCTTGCCTTTTATAAGGCAATATTTTAGAAGTCATTTGAAATAAGGAGGTTTTACACAGCTGTTTTCTACTTTCAGCTGTTTAATGCTCAAAATTGTTCTGTGTTTAGTTATGTAGACTTGGGTTCAAAACCAAATAATACTGAAATTTAATGTTGAAAGGAAATGACTTACAAAATTGAGCTCAGGCAATGAGACCAGTGTCAGTTTATTGCATCTGTTGGTCACTCAGGTAAAGCCTCAAAACACTTTTCTTAATTTTTATTTTTTTTTGTTCATAGCACACAGCAGTTGCCCACAAAGACATTCTTACTAAAAAGTTCCAAGGGAGGTGAGCTAGCAGTGTTTGCAGTTCATGTGTTGATTAATCTGCCTGCTTTTATTTCTTCTAACTTTGTGCAAATAAATAAACTATTACACTCTTCATTGTGGTCTGGCCTGCTATAGCTGTATCTTTCAAAGCATATCAGCAAATAAATCAAAATAAAGTCACACCAACAAAGGGTGTTGGGGGCTGGCTTCCAGGAGTCTGGCTGTATACGCAGGAAAGGTACATGTTCCCTTCCTCTGAGTTAGAAGGAACTTTGTTTTTCATTCTTAATTACACACCTTAAGAGCACGAAATGCCATTCTACCATTCTGTTTATTTTCTGTAATGGAGAGGACTTGTGACCCGATCCTGCCCTGACAGAACACTAGTAAAATGAAGATAGAGGTGCATGCATTGGGTCTTTTAAATCTACTTCTGTTCATCATGTCTTGGTATTCTGTATTTAGCCTTATGGTTCTTATATAGGCTTTGAGCTTTGAAAAAGACCTTGTAATCATTTTAATGTAATTTTATTCTGTTATCTAAAAAAGACAGAGAAACTGTGGCAAAGGGCATGGGCTTAGCCATTAATTAATTAATTATGCTACACTCGTGTTCAAGTACATTTACTGTAGTAACAGACTGGTACTAAGGTTGTACTTCTATATAGCTCATCAGGAAGCCAGGGATTAAGCTACGCTACCTGTGCCTAGTGCCGTTCAGAATTTAACGGTACGGGGCTTTTAGCCCCTCAGTTAATGTACTTGTGCTTTTTGCCCATGTTTTTGATGTATGCATTAGTTTTATTAAGATCACTTTGGAGTTGGCTTGAAAGAACTCTGACCCTTGATCCTTGCACCTTGCGTTGGCCTTAGGGCCTCTTGTTTCAAGACAAACAAGAGTCCTGACTGATGCTTGTTGAGGCATTTGCAGGTATCCAGGATTATGCAGAAGCATAAGTAGCCTTGAGGAGAAAAGGTCACAAGCTTACTCCACAAAGCAAGAAAAAAAAAGACAACTTTCTTGCTTGTTTAAATGGTAGAAATTCTTCTTTGCCTTCATATTTTCTTTGTTAGTTGGTGTTATATCTTCCATGTTTAACAGAAAATCAGTGTTTTTCTCTGTCAAGAAACACTGTTGATAGGAGTGTGAGTACAGTGTTATTCACAAAATGGAAGAAAATCTCAAACAGATGAAAAAAAGGTTTTCTTGTGTGTTATGAAGTGAGTGTGTGTGAGACATTCAGAAGGGTTGAAAAGTTTCCATGTTTTGTCCTGTGACATCTGCGAAGCAGGATCCTGCAGGTTAGGGATTTTATGGAGTCTTGGGCCATGGCCATACACACAGGATCCTGGGATCTGCATCCATTTAGGAGAGGCAGCATACAGAATTCATTGCTAGCATAGATGGAACACTGCACAAATTGCCCCAAGGCAGACTATGATAAAATATCATGAGCAAGTAAATGTTGTGCGGTAGGGGGAAAGGGGGAAGGGAAGTTGTGGTCAAAAGGAAGAGAAGACATTTGTCTTGCTTCCCCTACTGACCATTAGGGGTTTCCTTTCTGTAAGTCAGTGTGGTGTATGAAGATGCATCGGGTCAGGTCACAGGTCCATCTGTCTCTGAGAGCTCCATTTCAGAAAAAGACGCAAAGACCCTACACAGCAACACAGTTCATCTCACCCTGCTGACAGGGGCTGTATTAGTCACCTGTAGAAAATCCAAGAGTTTCTCCTTGTCTCCTGGCCTTTGTGATAACCCATGGCAATGAGTTCTGCCAGCTGTCATCTATGTTTGGCTGGATCTCCTCAAGTCCTTTCCCATGTGAAAGGATAAGCAGGTATGTATTCTGTGCCTTTCATAAACTATATGTATTTCCTTCACGAATTCAGGTGCCCAGATTTCCTAAGCATAGGTGAAGTTTCCTACAGTGAATTTTCATAATGCAACCATTACCAATTTTGAGTTTTGTTCCTGCTGTGCAAGCAGAAAAAACCTTTGTAAATTTTTGTCTGAGTGACAAACCTTAGAATGTGGGAATAGGTTCCTTGAAAGTGGTATCATGATACTTTCAGGTTTTTATAGTTAAACCCAAAATGAAAAAAGAGCACAGTTAGTCCAAAAGTTGTTCCGCTAGAGACCAGAGTTTTGCCTCTGGTTTCACTTTCCTCCTTGCATCAGTGTTTACCCTCCCTCCTCTCCTTCTCCTACCTTGCTTTTCCTGCCCTCCCTCAAAGCATGCTTTGTGCAGAGTGCTGGAGTCTTCTCATTCTGGTCAGCCTTTCTTAAGGAGTCTCTGACTCTGGACTTGAAGAACAAGGCTGGCTGTACCTGGAGGCCAGAATAGGTGAGGCCTGTCTCTTTAGTTGAGAGAAGAATCCTGCTTACAATGTCTCTTTTTTTTTTTTTTTGTACTTGGCAGCACCTTCTCAAAAATGTCTTCCATGCGAAATTAGAAGCTAAGAGGAGTGGTGTTACATGCCAAGGGAGCAGGGGATGAAGGACTCAGAAATCCAGGCATCTGTTAATAGCTCTGTGACCAGATTGTTACGTGACTCTGTGAAAGGCTTATACCCTGTCGCTGTCTCCCTTTCTGCTACTGGAAAATGTGTAAATAATACTTTTCTCACCATGGCTTCTGTGGCTTTAGTGAGGTTTAATTAGTAAATGCCCACAAAGCATGGGGAAAAAAAAATGCTGTGTTTTTCAGGTAATTGCAGTCATGTACTTAGTGATGCCAGAAGCCCATAAGCTTGTCCTTCTGAGAGTGGTCTGTGCTGGCTGTTGCTAAGTGGTCTCTTCAGGGCACAAATTTATGAACTCTCACAGCCAAATTTCTAATGTTGAATATTGTGAAAGATTTAAATAAACTGCTTATCTTATTATGTCTGTATATCTCAGAAGATTAATGGTTAAGCCAGGATCTAGCGGAGGTGGTCACTTTTCTTCTGTCTGGTAATATCCATTATCAAAGTTAACCTGAATTTCCTTCCAAAAGGACAACTGATCAGATGACCAACTTAGATGGAACCCCTTATACTGTTGTTAGGTTGTTGCAGATGCGTTCATGAGGGGTAAGGTAACTGCAGTCTCTTATGCAGTTAATCAGCTTGCTTCATTAAATTTCCATTCTGGGAATGTTGTTTTGGGCAGATCTGTTGGTTGTCAGATACCTACGGGAGCTTGTTATCCTCATTTGTCTACAGACAATTCTTTGGGTCACCTACATCACCTCTGGAGGTTTTGGCTACGTGTGTCCAGATTCTATCTTGACAGTAGTACAGCAGGCAGGCAGGCGCTGTTGGTGGCCGTGGCTGAGAACAGCATGAGTAGCATTGACTTCTCCTGTGTCTGGACAAGTGTGTGTGCAGGAGGAAACGTACCTGTTTTCTAACCCTTCCCTTTGCTGTTGTTGAATGTCAGTTTTCGTCTCAAAGCATAATCCCCTCTGCACTTCACCTTGGCACGCCCCACCTTTCACACCGATTGCTGATTTGGGAGTGCATGTCCAAGTATCTGGATTCCCACAGGTGTTGAGGGATCGGCAGTTACCACCTAAATGAAGCAGAGGAAATATCTAAGTAAGTAATTAATATGGATGTTTACAACCTGTCTGGTTCCAAGTGTCTCTTCTTGGCTCTGTGTCGGAATGCATCAAGGTATGCCCGTTTCCCTTGCTGCTACAGCTGCTTTCAGGGAGTGGCAGGTTTCTTGAGTAGGTGAATAAAATAAAAAGAGGAGGAGGAGGAGGGTTTGTCAAATGCTCCAGGGTGCTTTTCCAATACAAAAGTCAAGAAAGACACAAATTAGTAGAGTGGACAAACCTGTGGAGCTTGCTGTAATCCTTGTGAAGTAATATAAGAACAGTGCTTTGAATTTCAACCCAAAGACTTTGTCACTGGTAACAAAGGTGTGCCACCTGAGAGACCAGTGTGGTGATCACTGCGAACTAATAGCTACTGTCTGAGCTGTGACATGTACGAGACTCTTCTTGCTTTCTGCATCTGAAGAAGGAGGAATGGCGTTGCTGATACTGCCCATGTGCTAACAGGGGTAGGAGTGGTGTCTTTATGGCAACCACTATGTAGGATTTCAGCATACTAAAAAAATGTAACAAGGCCTGTACTAGGTCAAATTAAGCCCAGTATCCTGTCTCAAACAGTAACCATATGTCTAAACCATTCACTATCAAATCAGCCGTAGTCATTTTAAATTCAGCAGGAGCATTCTGAGGAAATGGAAACTTCCTTCCTCTTTATGAAACCTTTCTTCTAATTCCTTCAGTGTTCATTCTTTTAGCACATTCAGAGGCTCTCTGATGTTCAAGATTAAATTAACAGGCTTCCCCCTGCTGTTGCTATTAAATTCAGTTAATATAATGAGTTTATTGTTAAAGTAAACAAAATAAAGCCTGCTATGTGGCAGAAATACCACCGAGATTCCATAATTTTCCCCTAATAACTAGTCTGTACTATGGGGTTATAACTTAAACAGTAGAGAGTGTGCATCTGTCAGACATGTTAAATACTGTTCATAAAAACTTTGGACACATAGTCAGACATAAAAGCAGTGAGCCTGTAACACAGAAGCCAGTAATTTTATCTCTAGTACAGTAAATTAATTTCCATGTGGCTTTCTTACTTTACTGGTGTATGCTTAAAAGTTCTCCAGGCGTTTCCATGACTCGGATAACGTGTATTGTCTTACCTGCTACTAAACCCAAATAAATACTTTTGAAGAGTTAGGGCTCAGACTGCTGGCTCAGTGAAATGATTCACTCTGATGTTTATGATAATACAGATGGGTTCTGGGAAGGGGTTGGGCCATACCTTCTGGCAGCACCAACCACTGCCATCCCTGCTTGTTCAGCATCTATGATATTTTTATGTTCTCTTCTACACCACTGCAGTTCTGTCATGTCATAAGGAAGTTTTGTCTTTTTTATTAATTAGATTTTGTTCTGCCATCTGCTACTTCTCTGCCCATAACGCTCGTTATCCACAACCTCTCTTACAGTTTTTATTTTGTGTATGCATGGCTCCTTTTGTGGCCAAGCACAAAAGGTAGCTACAAATGAAATGTTTCTGTATTTTCCTGTTAATTCAAGTGTCAGTGCCCTGAGGTCCTAGGATGATATCCATCAGTGACTGCAGGATTTGCACCGAGTTAATGCCACTAGAGAGCATTATATTTTGTTGTTTCTTAATTTAATTTTAAACATTTTTTTTTTTCTTCCCTACTGTTTTCTGTGATGTGCTTGTAAGAACTGAAAAGGTTTTTAGCCTTGGGGCTTGTCCAGACCTGGAAAAATGCTAGATTTAGTTTTGCTGTTTGTTTTACATGGTTGTGATCTCAAAATGAGATGGACCTACTTGTGGGTTTGTAGACTTGTTTACATGAGAGGATTGCAGGGCTTGAATTTTCGTCCATCACTAATTGAAATCCCATTAAATTTAATGCCTGCTTTTGATGAATTTAAACTGTTGTTTGGTTGGTAACTCAACTCTGAGACATGGAGCTTTGACACTTGAATAAATGCTTGCAAGCTGTGCGCCTGTGTGGATCAAAACCCGAGATGATTGCATAAGCCCCTATGAAATGGAACTGCTGAGTTACTGCTGATGCTTGCTCTTAGATGAGAGTTTACTTAACATTTGGAAACTAATGTGTAGCTAATGTCATTACCATTCTTTCAGGCTTCATTTTTATAAAATAAAAGAACAACAAACCAACACCACAAAAAAATACTACTTCTGGAAAGTTATTTTTCTTTCCTGTAAAAGACCTCTGCAGGTTAAGTATGTCTTGCAGTGTTCCATCAGTCGAATGGCACAAACTATTAAATGCTAACACTAGAAGGTTGCTATTCCAGCTGCTAAATCGTTTGAAATATTAAATGTGATACAGGAAGTTGCTTTTCTAGTCTCTCTTTAAGTGTTTCTAAAGGCCTGATAGAAATTTTTTTTTTTTTGCTTAAATTCTTACCTCTTTTGCCCTGCCCAGAAATCCATCTGCAGCTCAGCTGCTCACAACGGTCTTTGCAGTCGAGGCCTGTTTAGATTTTGCTCATGAAACCAAGTGTGAAATCTGTGGCCACAAGCCAATCCGTGTCCCATAAGGCTGAGATTGCTGAAGTCTTCTCGGAAGCTGAAAGAGGAGAACAAGCCTGTATATTTATAAAGCAGATCTCTCCAAGAATCATTTTTGTTTGAGCATGGATTATTTGCAGGTCATCTCCAAGTGATGCAAAGCTTCCTGTAGGGTTCTCTTGACAGGTTCAGTGCTGCTGAGAGGCAAAAGTGTGCAGAGTCAGGAGACCAGGGCTTCCTTCTGTTGCTGACTTGGTCACTGATCTGCTGGGTGGCCACCAGTGAATCATCTTACCTCTGCTTGTCTCAGTCCCCACATGTAATTGGGATAAAATTTTGTAAACTGATTATGCGAAGAGTGCTTGTTTGGGAGAAGTAGTTATAAGTGTTATGGTGATTTAGAGGGTAAGGTTAAAATCACAAGTGCATGGCAAATCACAGCCACCCATAGAAATCCATTATGCGGCGTCTTCAAAGGCGTTTGGACTCAACATTTGAAATACTAAATGTTTTGCCTGTAAAGAAGTATTGTCAAGTCTTGGAGGCAGGCATTCATTCACCTTACCCTGGTACAGTGACTAGCTCAAGTGCAGCCTCGCTGTGTTACCGTTAATAAGTAAGCAAGCTTTTCTGGTGCAGATCTCCAAATGGGGAGAGGCTCCTCAGGCTGCTGGTAAACCAGATAGGTAATACGGAGAATTTTACGCTATCTTAGTGCTGAGAAATTCAATTGTGTTTTATTTTTCTCAAAAACTTTCTCACCAGACCAAGTCTGTCAAACAGCCCTACCAAATTCCTTGCTATTGCCATGGAAATCATACTGTTTTGTTGCTTGAAAATAGCATATTCCATTATGCACGGTGTGAGGATACAAGTGTTTACATAGGAAAACCACGGTGCGGTCTCAGAAGAGAAAAAAGTTTTTTGAAAAGGGAATGTTTCACAAGAGATCTCGGGGCATGGATGTCTGCCCACTGGCATGCCAAGACCACCTGTAGCTCTGTACGTGTAGCTACTTCCATCTCTTGGTGAAGTTTTGGCCCTTGAAAGAAACCTCCTTGTCCCCATGTGGTTGGTCAGAAGTGGTTGAAACGCCCATAGCTCTGTTTCTTCTTGGAGAGGAAATATCTGATCCTTTCCTCTCTCAGGATTTAAGGAGTTTTATGCTCCCTTCCCCTCCCTGGTGCTTATTCATTCCTTCTGTGTTTTTTTCTTTTCTCTTTCAAGCATTGTTCCTCAGCCTTTGACGAGGATTACTCTATGTGGCTCCTTTTACTGTGGAATTAGGAAAGGAGACGAAGATGATGTTTGTACTTCGTAAGACTTGGAAGGCAAGAGTGGGTGAACACTACTACTATGACTGTAGTTTTCTCTTTCCATTTTCTTTGTGGGCTTTGTATGTTTGGGTTTCTTCCTGTTTAGAGAAAAAAAAAAAAGTAGTAGGTGGAGCAGCATCAGCAGGTGAAATACTTATTTGAGAGAGGAAACAGCCTCAGTAAATGGAAAGGGAAGTAGACATAGGGTACTGCATCGAGACTTCCCTGCACACCATTCCCTGATAAGAGGCTGTTAGCTCAGATGAGGACAGACAGACGAGAGCTTCTGAGCCAAACTGGGACTCCTGACAAACATCAGATCAGGCTGAAAATACCACTTTGAGTTAGAGACAGTGATACAGTTGGAGGTGTGACAACCCACACAGATCAGTTTGAGCAACTGTGCTGGGGAAAGTGCTGGGTTTATCTACTGTTAAATAAGACAACATGTCTAGCTCTGAGACAGGAGGAAAGATGAAGTTGGTACGAGGAGCAGAGAGCATGAAGAAGAAGAAAATTCTGCTCCAATGTCACCTTTTACCACAGGGATGGGAGATTGCAGAGAACTTTCTTGTTGTTTTCGATGGCTAAGGGCTGCTGCAATCCTGGCAAGTCTCTCAGGAACGGTTCGGGAAGATCTGCTGCCATACCTGAGGCAGACGCTCATTTATCTGAGACGCTGTGCTCCGACTGCTAACAACCAGCTCAGATTGGCTTATTTTTTCACATTTGTCACAGAGCCAGCCACATTGTTTCAGCTGTGCCTCTCTGAGCAGGGAAGTACAGACCCAGAAAAAGTTTTGGAGTCATTATTCTTACGCATTTCTTTCCGCCCTCGTCTTTTTTTTTTTTTTT
>VWZZ01000691.1:767241-788877 GCA_013399095.1 Psophia crepitans
TTTTTCCCCTTTCAACTATGTTTCTAACCCCCCTTTCCTTTGTTACTTTGAAATCTTGGAATTTTTCCAACCTTTTCTCTGTAGGTAGATGCTCTGTCCTGACAGTATCTTGTTATAACATCCACTGATACAAAGCTGAAATTACCAGACTCTTGCGTACTCCAAATCCCACTGGAGTATCTTGCCCTTGTTAAAGTCTAATACCATTACAGCTCCAAAGGGGGCTCTCTGCTGGAGTTGGGAATGAGGTAAAATGGCTGATGAATCACTCCCTATTGGGGTGGTGATGTTTGAGTTTTAAGTCTTACGAGCTCCTCCTTGTTTTCTTCTCACAAAGGGCTTGCTGTCAGGGCCTCCACGAGGAACATTTCTACCAGGAATGTTGATCAACCCCTGCTTGAGCTGTGTGGCAATAATATCACTAAAAAGCAACACTGCTGTTGTGATCTGACACCTTCCCCTGACAAGTACTGTGGTGTCTCCTACGTTTGGGATTGGTATGTCAACTGGCTGCTGGTTTCCACCGGAAGTGTGCTTTTCTCACTGAAGGCCATGTATCCAGCACGTGATACTACCCAGTGGGACAGTTGTAGGTGTTTGCACATCACATCATGATGGAGTACAGGTGTTCTGAAAGACATCTTCAAGTTAGGTGACTTGTCCCAGGTCACCCAGCAGGTTACTGACAAACTAACCATGTTCATAGTCCATAAGACCATTGCGGAGCTAACCACAGAACATGTCTGTATTTGTAGTATCAATAATCATTTCCCAAGGAAGAATTTTAAATGCAAAATCTGTATCACTTTATGCTCTGGTTTTTCTTGCAACCCACAGGTAAGTTGAGTCAGCTGGGTTGCTGCTTGGGTTGAAGACATTTTCCAGGTTTTGCTTTCTCCTCTCCCCCTTTCCAATGAATTTATGTATCTGTGCCCTAGTGATGAGACGAGAGCTAGTGTGTTTCTGCAGAAACCCTTTTCAGGGGAAAAGGCAAATGAAAAATATGCGTAAGAGAAAAATTTGGATTGCATCTGTTCATAACAGACAGAAATCCCACCTTGGGACAAGATATGCTCAGTTTCTGACAATGAAAGAGGTACAGATGTGCCCCCCACCCCAGTCTGCATCAGTTGCTCCAAAGTGATGGGGTGTCTTTGGGGTTTGATGGTAAAAGAGAAAGTTCCGACTCACCTCTGTGGCTGTAGCCAGAAATTTCTGAGAGTTCTTTTGGAAAGAAGTGTTGTTCTGCTTTAAAGCAGTAACATTTCCTCTGCTGTAATAGCTGGTGAGTGAGGCAGTGGTAGAACTGACAGAATATGGTACTGGTTGTGTTTAGAGACAGCAGCTGTACAGCTGGAAGAGTTGCTGAAATGAGACAACTAAACTAGATCATTGTAGAAGCAAATATATTAACGTGCTTAGGAACATCTGCCATGGAAGACTTGTGCTGCAGGTAGGACTTAGTTACAGGTGCTGCGACCTCACTGTCACTCGGTCACAGTCAAGCCCCAGTTCTGATGTCATGTCAAACAGTCTTTAGAAAGCTGCATTATAATGATAACAAGTTCCTCCATGTGGAAAGCACTGTAATGTAGGTACCCAGTGCTCAAGATTTATTGGTAAAGTGACTCTAACTACAGAGGAACAATAGTAGGACATTCTGTGGTGTTTCTCCTCGGATTATTTCCATCACAGTTGTGCCTCAGCAGCGTTGACGTGCTTCAAATGCCACTCTTCTGTCCTTTAAAGCACCTAACACCTTTTCTTTTACAGTTCTTGGTGGCTCTTTCGATTTCTTAGCCTTGAACTCTTGTAAGTAAACCTTCTATACTTTGTGCAGGTAAATGTAAACCAAGCAGAAATGAAATGTGCCACTGTTAAAAAGTAAAAATAAAAACTAGGTAACTTTAAGATGTACACGCACACACTCACGGTGTCTGTTAGGTAATAAGAAACTGCAGTTTTAGTCACAGATATTCTAATTCAGTAGCAGGTATACAGAGGGATGGCTCCCAGGTGATGTTTTTTGTGACAGACGTCCTAAAATCATGTTTCAACCCAAACAACTTAGGAGTTGTGAAATACAAATCAGTATTGTTGGATGCACTCAATAGTGAACAGTTTTCTAGTAAAGATTTCTGTTAAGTAATGGGATACTTTATGATTTTGCGGTTGTGTGGTTAAGTAGTTCATGAGATGATCCTTCTAGGACTTTTCATATTTACAGCTAAAAATTGAAGTACTCTATGCAAAATTGGTAAGAAATGTTTATATTTAAAGAGTGGGGAAAACCCCATTTTTATTTCTTCAGTAAAGTGAAATTCTTCTTTGAGAGATTATATTTTAAACAATCTTCTAATTCAGGTGATCCTGAAAGCTGCTGATTTTCTGAGTGAGCATGTATTAGTAAGGACCTGATTCGAGTCATTCCCACCCCTAAGTATACACTTGGCAGTCTAATTTGTGTTTTAGTTTCTTTGCTGCTTTTATAACTTGTAGCTAGAACGTTGCACCAGTGGAAAATCACTCATTTACTGGCTATTAGTGATTAAATAAGCTAACCAGAACACACAGTGATCATAATAGGGTGTAACGCAATTGCTAACAGGATGAAACGTACCATACTACCAGGGTAATCAAGGGACCTGTTGTATCGCGTAAGTAAATGAAAGTTGATTTAAAATGTATTGATGTAAATGAGCAATGGTTTGGAATGTATGTGGGAGAACACGTGCTTCTGGAGTGTTTATGTGTAAGGGAAGGAAGGTCTTGACAGTAGCATTTGCAGAGTTGGAGTGAGCTGTCGTGGTGTTCGGTGGCGCACCTCTCTTTCTGTTCCCATCGGGATCCTGCTGTCTGCTGGCCAGACGACAAGGACCTCTGTTGGGTCCTGGCACAGGGATGCGCCCAGCGGGGTTTGGACCTGGCCTCCCGCAGGCAGGCGCTTTGCTCTTTTTCATAGCGCCTTTTCTTACTACAGCCCTAATTATTGTCAAGGATTTGTACTAGGTGCCGGGGGAATTATTTGTTTAAATCCCTTTGAAAAATGGGTTTGTCTGCTCACAGTAAAGTCTGAGTTTGTTGTTGCCCCTGCTATGATTCCTGGCAAAGGAAACCAGTGCTATTTTTTTAGACTGGGGAATGACCGAGATGGAAAAGATGTAAAATGTGAGTGATGTGGAAATGTGGAGCAGGTCTGTGCAGCTGGCAGTGCAGGCCAACGCTGCGTATGAGCAATACGTGCACACGGTAAGGAGCAGGTGCTGTGAAACAGAACTTTGGGAACTCCTTACCAATTGACTCATTACCAAACCCTTAGTAAAGTTGTTACAGCTTCTGCTCAAGGTGACTTTACGAGGGATGGGTAGAGAAAAATATAATTACCACTAAGTTATAATGGTTCTGCATATTGTAGGCTTCTGAACACAGATGACAGGTGCGTGGCCCTTGTGTTAACCACTGTTTGGCTGGACGTGGGACCTTTCTCAAATGTCGCTTCTAGTTGTGTTCCCACAGCCTGGAGCAGATAGGGTCAGCTGCCAGTTGCAGAACAGAACTGAAACACGGGCTCGTACTGAGACGGATGTGTGCTGGGGTGGAGAGCTGCTTCTGGCCAAACTCCTGCTCGCCATGAAAGCTGTGACTCTGACGTGGCCAATAAAGTTAATTTTGTTCATATTATTTTGATTGCTCTGGCTGTGGTGGCATCAGATGGCATCTTAGAATTGTTCTTGACTCTTGAGACTTTCTCATGGAATGCCTGCCCTGCCCAGGTGGCTCAAGCCATGAAAGCTGAAATAGTGTTAGCTGGGCTTGCTGTGTTAGCAGCATAGAAGGGTCCCTGAAATTCTATCACCAGTTGCTTAAATGCTGGAGTGCACTTTCTTCTTCCCTTTTTTCTTCTGTGTTGGGATGTGTCATCATTATGAGAAACTACATTTTTTGGTAGGAAATGTGGACGTGAAAGTCACCAGTCATGCTGCAAAGACCTTTAAAAATCAGCTCTTGTACAAACTAAGAACTATCAAATAAATGGAATTATTTCTAATGTATCTACTGATACAGGCTGAAACTGCGCTTGGCAGAAGGAACACTGGTTCTATTTTCTTAAAGTCTAGAGGAAAAACTTGAAGCCCTGTAGTCTAGTCGTCTGACACAAGAATAGGCTAAAGACTTGTGGCAGTCTGGTTGTAAATAGGGTTATTTGCTCTTTCCTACCTCAGACGATAGAGTTCTTCTCAGAGTCTTTGAGGATGTCGTATCTTAAATAGATATTCAATTGTTACATTAAATATCATGAAACTGTGCAACAGTAAATACAATATAAGGAATGTGACCTTGAACTGCCTTTGGGAATGTAGCATTCTCTGGGAAAAGCTTTTCCTTTTCTTTCTAATATTAAAAATAATTTGTGTAGTGGAGCTATGCTGTAGAATTGTTCATGTTGACATTCCAGCAATTTTTTAATAAATTATGTGATTTGTAAGTATGTGAAAGATGGTTTGGGAGGAACATAGAACATCCAGAAAGTTCTTGTAAAATATATTCCAGACACTTCCTGCCTTACGGATTATTATCTGTGATCATCATGTGTTTAATTTCCGGGGGAACTAATTTACCATAGTTGATTTCTGATTGCCAGGATTAGGAAATACTTTCATGTGAAAAACACTGAATTTCAGTCAATCCCAAAATACTTGGCTCTTTGTAATTAGCTGGGCTGTTAGAAGGCCTTCAGCTTCTTCAGATCCAGCATCCAGTGCTGCATAAATATGGAGCTCTTCCTAAGCTGGCATCAAGATACCGTAGGAACAACCTCTGTTCTCACACTATGTTGCCAAAACGAGTACACCTGCCCGCCTGAGTATTCTTTCTGTTGGTTTAAGTTGGTTTTAATGTCAGTGTTTCTAGTAGACAAGAGATGAGGGCCAGGAGAACCTGTTCTTGAGGCTGAAGGGACCCCTCTATTTCCAAAGAAGTTTGTGTCAGTGGTTTCGTAATGATACCTTTATGCTGGCTTCTCAGGCAGTGTTTTCAAACCTCCTTCGTGGTGTCGTTCAGAGCAAAAGGTGGATCTTGCACGTTTGGAGTAGTTGTGCACCTCGGCCCCGATCTGCCATGGCAGATGCTATTGTGGAGGAACAGACAAGTCTCCTGACCACCTCTGCAGTTCAGGATTGATTTTTGAGGTACCTGCTGAACAGAGAGCTTCAGAATGTATTTGAATTGAACCTTGATTTAGATGATTAGTCAGGATGCCTCTAAAAATTAGCTTTGACTCTGATAAGAAAGGGTGAAGGAAATGGGAAGAATCTCTTGCACTGTTCCCAACAGTGAGAACGTTTTAGCAAACCCAAGCCTGATTTATGTCAGTGGCTGACGTGGGGGAGAATCCCCGTGAAGGTTCTATAATATGAAAAGAACACAAGCTGCATAGATTTCATGCAGATGAAAAAAGATGCATATAATCCCTGCCTTGATAATAATCTGCATCCATTAAAAAAAAGGTCCATGATTCTCAGCCCATGTAAAATTGGAGCAAGCTGGGGGCTACAGAGCTAGGAGGAATGGGCTGTAAGGAATCAGGGGATCGGTATTAAACTAGGAGCAAGGGTAGGGAAGATACAGGGCGTTGTAGTATCCACATGTGCTGGTGGCCTGCAGAGCTGCCGAATGTTGTGGGCCTTTTAATTTGTTTTTTCAGATAATCCATGGGCTTCAGAACTGAAAATGATGGTGAATGATAAAGCTAGTTTAGATCAGGTGCAGAGTGGATTTCTCTCTCTTGATGCAGAACTGTTGGTAATTAAAATGCTTATTTTCCAACTGAAAGGAAACGTGGTTACTACTCAGACTTAATTATGTGATGTTAAGTAACATTATTTCCAAATAGCATTAAATAACTGAGGTACAGCTTAGCTTTGGCTGTTTATGACAACAGTAAGTTATCCTCGCCTGACTGCTTAGGCAGCTACGTGTATTTCCCCTGTTGGAGGCAGGAGGGTGGTTTGAAGACATTTAATGCTGTTACACTGAAATCTGTAGTGTGACCACTTCTCTTATTTATGAAAGCGTGGGTGATCATTTGTGGCTGAGTCCAGTTGCAATCGGAATATTTATTAGGAACATGAAGTCATTCGCAAGGTGATTCTTTTCTAAGTTAACGTTCGGGGATGAAAGTGTTTGTTTACATCTTAGTTTATGTTTATTTGATGTTAGAACATTTGCAACGCATGAAAGCATCATGCTAATTTTTTCCATTTCCCCCCCTTGGTTACTCATGGTAAATGGCCAGTTTGACTATGGAAATATGGGACTCGGATTCCTGTGACTCTCTATTGGATCATACGCACTTAATTAAGGAAGGTGTAAATGAGTGTGTAGCTCTGGCTGGGAGCTGCAGGGCCTGCTCCCCACCTCCTCCTGCCAGTGCAAGTCCCAGCAGAAAGCCACCCTGCAGCAGCAGCAGGAGAGGTGGCCAGCAGTTCCTAAAGGCCTCCCCGACGTGACAGTTCCCTGCCCCCCTGTGCTCCCCTCCCCAGTTAATCCAGCCATGTGCCTGCATGCTCAGCAAGGGGGATTACTTTAAGTCTGCATATTTTCATCTTTCCTGGGTCCAGGTCAATTTGCTGGCTGGGCACAGGGAACCAGAAACAGATTGGTGTGGTGCAGGAGAAGCCGGCTGAACTTTCATAAAAGGCAAGGCATCAATTTGAGATGTTACTATGTTTACAGGTTCTCCTGCTGGATAAATCACAGGAAACCCAGGCAAAATAAACAACCAATTTTTCTTCTTTTTTTTTTTCCTTCTTTGTGGCAAGGTGATTATATTTAAAAGAAGTGTAGGAATTTCCATCATTCCAGTGATAGCATGTGAGAACCCGCTTAGCACTGAATAGCGACAGCAAATGCTGAAGTGGAAAAAAAATATTTTCATCCATCTGCACTAATCTTCTTTTACTCCAAGATTTAGCAGGGCGGGGGGGAATGAGAGAGAGGAATCAGAAAAATCTTTAAAGCTTGGTTTAAGCTTTTAGCTTTGCCAGCTCATTCCCTAGTCAAGGAGGAAAGTGCCAGGCTTCTGCGTTTGTGGTGGGGATAGTGGGATTTTATTAATTTGAACAGTGATGCCTTCAGACTTTATTACCAAAAATAAATAACTAAATAATGGCCTCCAAATCTAAACAATGGAAGGAAAAAGTCATAGCTGAACAGAACTGATTCTTTTTCAAAACCAGACTGGAATGTACAGCATACAACTGGAAAAAGCATAAATTAGTAACTTGCTGTTGACAAATTGTAAAAGTATCCTAGTTATTTCTGCTGCTACAAAATTTATATCTGAGTCATTATGCCATGAAATCCGCGATCACCCGTGTTATTCTGAACCACACAGATCTCTCTGCCTTCAGAACCCTGCCAAACTGATAACAAATACGGAAGGATTTAAATGTTGTGACTTACTCTTTGCTTTTACCTGGTCAGACATGATGTTTTCAAGGACTTTCCATAGGGAAACGTAGAGTATTTGACTCACTTTTGGCATTGAATCAGATCTGAAAGTTACATGCTAGCTTGCCCGGTAGCAGACTTGCCCACCCCATTGCAAGGCCACCCTTGCAGCCCTGAGGAAGTGCTACGCTTTCTACTGGCGCGTGCAAATCTTCTCTCAAAGCTGCAACTTTCCATTCAGAATCTTCAGCAAAGAAGCAAAAGTCAAAAAAGAATTCTTAGAAAATCTGCTGATACCTGAGAAAGATCATGTTGCTGTGATATATAATGCCTGGATAACAAAATTGCTGGAAAAGAAAAAAAAAATTGAGAATGGACACCTTTGCAGAAGTCAGTCTCTCTTGTCCCTCAGGGTGGGGCAGCTAAAAATATTGCCATGTTTTTCTACTTAAAGGGAGGCCCAGGCAAAGGACCAGAGGTAGGACAACAGGAACAAAAACATCCTTTTGAATTAATCTTTGGCAAAATAAGCCAGCGCTCCATATAATATATTTTAAATGTTGTTTTAGTTTGGATTTTTTCCTCTTTCCACATCTCCTTTATTAATGTTAGCTGTGGGGGATTTTTCTGCGTTCCATTCTCTGTTGCGTCTATTTCACTGGATATTTCTGCCTCCTCTTTCCTTCTGGGGAGGAACACAAAAAGACATACCTTGAAATTCAGCTTTGAGGCTCCTGGTGTCTTTTTTATTTGAATAGTGGGTAGAGGTTTTTTCATCCCCACTAACTAAGACGTGAAATAATGGCTCAGGTTTAATGGAACAAAATAGCACAATAGATACATCAGTGTGACACGTTTAGACAGAGGTAATAAAGCAGCAAGGCAGTGTAACAGCTAGCCACGCTCTAGAGAGATACCGAACTTGAATTACATGAATGTGGAATTAGTACTGCTAGGTTTTGTGGTGATTTGTTTTTCAAAGTAATAGTCAAGGAGCTGCTAAACAAGACTTCTGTATTTTCCCGTCTGCAGTAAGTATTTCAGCTTGAAGATTTTGGCATCTAAAGCCGCTGCAGATTGTGTGCGTAGACTGAGAGGTCACATCTGAAAAATCTGTTATTTCATGTTATTCGGTTTAGGTGCAACCTTCAAGTAAAACAAGGTCTGTCTTTTCATCAGCATCAGTAATATAATGTGGTTTAACTCAGGTGGCTCTGGTACAAGGCAAAATAATTCAGAATAGGTTATGTGCTAACAAAGTGGGCTGATCTTGGCTCCTTCTGAATTCCTAGGACGATGAGACTTTGCTGTGTGATGACAACCCCCTTAAAAAAGGGATACTTCTGTGCTGCAGTGCCTGCTGGCAACACAGAGCCCTGCGACCCCATCGATTTTCCTGTACTGGCTACTGGTTTGAGAATTTGCATTGCGCCACTATTCAGATATACAATTTCAGGGCACAAAGGAAACAACTTTTCTGGTTCTTTCTGTGCAATTGGAGATATATAAGGAAACTTTTCTCGCTTCCATGCAATAATACCTGCTGTTTAATTTCCGTTGACTTTAAAAGTGTCTATTTAAAGTGCTGTTAGCATTGTGACCCACAGTGAGTGGGCCACATTTTCTGACTGTGTATTTTCATAGTGTTTGGTGCAGTAAAAATCATATCTAACATAGGATACAGAATTACCTCGCGTTTCCCTTCAACTCACTGCTCAGTCAATCAACTGGTCCTACCTGACTATTGTTTTTGAAGAATGTTAGACATAAAATATTTTCCTTTGAATGTTTGAAATTGTAATTTTTGTATTTATTGTTGTTTCTCTCTGAAGATGAATGCAAAGCAAATTCTCTTGAAATCCAGTTGTGAGGTTCCTGTAGTCCACCACGAAGAGACTGATCACTCACTGCGCTTAAGTGCAGCAAGGGAATATTAAGCAAGACATGTAGGATCTTTCTGATTCCTATACGTAGGAATAGATTGCTTGGAGAGGCTCTGGACTCCTCATTGTTAGAAGCCAACAAAGGCAGAGCAGTCAGGCATCGTTCTGAAGGGCACAGGTATCGTGGATCCCGACTTGGGGCTGGATGCAGATTACATGACCTCTTGAGATCCCTTCCAGTCCTATTTGACTCTACACCATGAAGTAAAGGCTTTTGCCTTTTGTCTTTTTTTTTTATTTAAATTTTATTTTTCCTTGGGAGCCTATTGGCTCCTTGGGACAGGGATGTTGATTTTTCTGCTTGCTTTTGTTGCCCAGAGAAGTGGGGGTACCATCCTGACAAGACTAAGACACCCCTGCAATGCAGATACCTACAGTAGAAGTTCATTTGGCCATTTAGAGACTACATCTTCTTGTTACTTCCATTGTTACCTCAGATGTCACTTACGCCATCACCCCAGCCTACCATCGCTGCCTACCCTCCTTTGGGTGCCACTCAGAGTTAGCAAAAACACTGTCATACGTTCAGGACTTCGAGATCTGGCTCTGCAATAAGTGCAACTGCATTTGGAAGAATTTGTGTTCAGGACATAAGCAGAAGGGAAAATTTGTGGGTTGTTTCTGGTTTTTTTATTTTTTTCTTTTATTTCAAACCTACAGCAGGTGAAATAATTATTTGGGGAGGAGGGGTGTGTGTGATATCAGTCAAAGAAAACAATCTTGATAGTAATTGCCATGTTGTCTTTCATTAAATCACTGTTTTCAATATTTGTTTGCTTTTTCTAAAAGCTTTGTGAACCTCTATTCTGATTTCTTTTGGTTCTAATCTGAGTCTTTGTGCTTTTGGGACAAATAGTCTGAAGGTTGATGTTTTGCCAAAATGAACACTAGAGTACTTCCAAAGCGAATTAAAATGAGAACTAACGGAAGCCACTTTGCTTCTGAATGAGGAGTCTTTCAAAGAATTTAATGAACTTTAATACATAGTAATTTTCACTTTAGTTAATTTGATTTAACTTGACTTGAATGAGGCTGCACAGACGAGCACCAAGTCCCATTGATTTCATGTGGGACTTGAGCTTATAAAAAAAAAAAAAATGCTTGGAAAAATGATAAGGGTGCATTTGAAAATGTTGACTGCTCTTGTCCTTGGCTTAAGAAGTACTTCAAAAAAATATCATGTTTAGCTTTCGGAGCACCTTTGACAGTTAAGCAGAATTTAACAAATCCACTTCTGTTCTAAGATTTTCTTTCCAGTCATTACGGGACACATCATGGTCACTCAGAGGCTGATGATGCCACTGGCTTGGAATTCAGCTCCAAGAGCTGTAGCCCCCGCATATCAAAGTTAGTTATCCTCATGTGCATAACTGAATTAAGTTGCTGGAAGAAAGATTGTAGGAAGTTCTTAGTACATCTTTTTCATTCCGTGTGCTTGTTAAAATTAGCTGGGTTCTGGTTAGTTTATTTACACCACTGATGGAGATGCTTCTCAGCTGAAAAATGTATCCCACATCCACATAGATATGTCCTGTCTGCTTTATATTTGCATGGTCTGTAGGTGTATGAAAACATTTTTCACCATGGTGTTAGTGTTAACAATTATTTTAGTGTTGATAATACTTTGTGGTGAGTTGTGTTGGAGTAGGAATTTACAGAGCTACAACTGCAGCATGAGAGAGTCAAGGAGGAAGCAATGAAGTAGTAAGCGTTACAGCAAATGAAGTTTGTGGTAGTGTGTGTAATAAGACAGGAAATAGATTTAGCTAACAGTTGGCCATGGATAATTGAATAATTGGTCCTGCACATGGCTGGAAGGCCATGCTGTTAATTACTTTTTTTTTCCCAAGATACAGAGCATCTGCTTTCTTTGTTTAGTTTTAATAGTCAGTGGTTGACAGCACACCTTCTGGGTTGTTTGTTTTGATCCCTGAGATACTTATCAAAGTCATTTCTGTTCTAATAAGCCATGTATCTGGATACAGTGACTTGAGGATTATTGGTAGGTTATTACTCTCTTTAGTGTTGTTTTCTGTGGCAAACACAAAAGGTAATAGTCAATAGGGTTGGGAGGTACCTTAAGAGGTCACCTTAGCTGTTCCTGTGCCTGAAGGTAGGAGCTTTACCTGGAAAGCATTCCTGACTGATGGACACGTGCCCACCTCAATTTCAAAGATAAACATTCCACAACTGCCCATGTAAACCATGTCAGATATTTGTGACATCTGATCTAAATCTGCTTTGTTGCAATTTAAGCTCAATACTTTCAGTGCTATACTCAGGAGTTGGGGAGAAACGTGCAATGACTCCTCTCTTTAGCAAGCTTTCCATTATTTGGAGACTCCTGTAATACCTGTTCAGTTTTCCAGTATCTAGACCATAAATCAAATAGGTTTTTCAATGTTTCCTTATGTCGGTATTACCTGCTCCTCTGAGCTCCTTCGAGCCAAGCAGGATCTTTCTTTCAGATGCTTGGAAGCATCAGATTCTCCCCGAAGAGTTCCTTCCCAGTCCCTTCCCCATGTTTTGTGCAGTCACTTATATCACCCAAGCTCAGTATTTTGCCTTTGTCCAGGCTGAATTCCTGTTCTGTATTGCTGTCCAGTTTCAGATCACTTGAATTCTCATCTTCATTTATGCTGCTTGGGGCCCCTCCCACCTTCAGACTGTTTGCAAAGTATTTTCCTTATTGTGAAATCCTGCTAGTAAGTGGCTGTTTCCTGAAACCATGCCAACAGAAGTCTTGGTCCAGCTGGCAAAAACACAGCCTCCTAGTGTGCCAACATTGCTTTCTTCCCCAGAGAACTGTTGTCCTCCTAATATGGTGAGGCTTAGATAGTTGGAATCTGATCTTTCCGACCTTTCCATGGGTTTAGCTGTATATGTTTGTTAGTGGTCTAACTGGAATAGGTGAAGGCTCTTCCTTGCTTAAATAGGCCTATAAGCCAGTAGAGTTTGGGGTTTATGTAGGGTTTTGGTGTATCTTTTTTTTTTTTTTCTACTGATAGTGTCGGGATTGATTGGTTGTATAGATCTGTCCAGAGCTAAGCTCGATTAAGTCATCTGACCTCAGGGTGTCTCCTGAAAATAAACTGTCAGTCTATTTTTGCCCATTCTCTTGAAGGACTTTTCAGTCTTCAATTCTGAGCGCCCTGACCCATACTCGTCCTGTCTATCACTGCACGTGTTATATTGCCAGTAGTCCTTAGGGTAACATACATGTGTATTGCATCTCAAGACTCATCATTTAGCTGTGTTCTCTCTTCCTTTTTTTCTCTTCTCCTGCATGGTATCCTAGATGTCCTTTTGGGAACATATGACTTTTTACTTCCTTGACAGTCTAGGGAAATTGTCTTTAGGAAATCACCTTCAATACATTGTTGGAGCAGAGAAATCCTTCACAGATGATTACTCATTAAAAGAATTTAGCGTTTAGTCTTAATATTGGCATCATCATCCATAAATGAAAGCTGAAAAATACATGATGTATGTTAGCTTGAAGCACTCCTCCTGGGGAATTAGGCTCTTGACCACAATGAGAATTGAGATGGATTCCTTAACTGTAAAATACAAAGGTGTGAAAAATCAAATGGGCTTTAATACCACACCTTTACTATGTGTTTGTATGTCACTTGTAAGCTTGTATTATGTAACATTTACACTTGTAAATGCCAGATTACTAAATGAATGAGTCTTCACACTTTTAATTTCTAAGCAAATGTCTTTTCTTGATGATGCTGGGGGAAAAATTTAGAGACAGCTCCTTTATCACCATAAGCATTGTTCCCTGCCAGCACAGAGTTCTTCTTCGATCAGACTACAATGAGCTCAGACAAATGATGAGTGTGGGGGACAGGGCACTGCCCCAGCTCTGTACAAGGCATCACTGAGAGTAGGAAAGATAAGATTTAGGCATCTTCAATTAACACTGGACTGATGAGGCAGCTAGAAGAAAGCAAGTGACCGCGACCTGGTTCTCTGCTTCAGAAAAAAAGAACCCCCGAGCTTCCAAAACCAAACCAACCAACCAAAAAACCCCAAAACCTTGAGCTAAAATACTCATTTAGACACTCTTAAAAGCAAAAACAAATTAAAATCACTTCGTGCCTTGATTATGAGATTAGACAAAGTTGTTATCTGGGAAAAGCATGTTTAACAGATGTTAAATGAGACAATATAATTTAAACACTCCTCATAAATTTAATTTCTTCATTTAAAATAATGATAAATTGCTTATATAAAAACTATAAGAAAATTTATTGAAATAATCAAATAATGAGAAGTGGAAATACAGTCAAAAAAGGAATAATGCCAAGGCTTTATCAATGGCTTAAGATGGATTGGGTTTGCAATATTTAGTATTTTTAGAGCCTTTAGAGTAGTAATCATTTGCCTGAGCGCTTTAGTTACAGCAAAACTCCGTAGATTCCAGACCTTTTTATGTTTGGGTTTTTTTGCAAATTATAGTAAACGAGCAGTTATGATTAGTAAGTGGGTGGTTGGAATTAGAGCCGTAATTTATAGATGAGGCTTGTGAGTATGGGAATGGACACAGTCTCAATTGTATTGTTGTAATCAGCCTTCAGGAGCAAATACTGGGATGTGGCAGAGCCCAAATCAGTGCCTTTTGCCTGTCTTGCTTTCTTTGTCTTCCTGGTGATCGAAGGAGGCCCAGGTAAAGCAAGGCAGAGCGTACAGCACACCGTGTGGACCGTATATACAGGTTGTTACAGAACCAAATAAGCATCGAGTCCAACTTCTGGCCTCTCTGTCGCAAGTAGACCCTGACCGTAGGGGCACAGTGCATCTGATTTGATTACTGGCAGCTTATGATTGTACAGAAATATACATTCATTGTTTTTCTGAAGGTCAGTGATATATTTGGAAAAAAAAAAAAAGATTTGAAACTTGCAGCTGACAGTCCCGACGTTGGAGAAGTAATTAGTATAGCAGCTTTACTGGGTTTTCCCATGGCTGTGTATAGGTTACTGACCACGGACGTTTGGATATTGATGGTATGATTAATGGATCCTGTCTGTCATCAAACTTTGGATGGTGTTAATAGTATGACAAAGAAAAAACCTGCACATTCTAATGTAGTAATTCTGTTACTAATTAGATGGGAATTAAGTTGTAAAACACTTATCAAAAATTTGTAGAAATACCTGCCAGCTCTTCAAGCATCATGTATGGGGAATCAGGCCTCCAGTACTGAAAGGAATAATTTGTGATCTCCCGCATATATATAATCTGTCTCAATTTAGTATCTCCCCTACTCAATTTAGTAAGCCCCCTTACAGTGCTACATACCAATTCAGTGTTCTCTCAAGGCTCTTTTGGATATGACAGCCATAAAAAATGCAGGCTCTAAGAAGAGAGAGGGTTTCCTATCTGCTCAGAGGAAGGGCTGCCGCCTTCACACTGCACAAGGCTGAACTGGAAGTGGAAATGCAAGAGAAAAAAGTCTATAGGACAATTTAGTGGTAAGTGCTGACTTGAAGCAGCATCAACATCATCACTTAGAACTGAAGGATGGTCTCCAGAAAATCTTCTGTCCTGCTGTTATAAATTCACCTTAATGAACAGCAAACAAGAGGTTGCAAAGGATGGTTGTAACTGATTGCTGACAAAGTTGCGGTGTACTGCAGCTGGCAAAGCTCCTGCTGGCAAAAGACATAATATGTATTGCTACAGGTCATATAATGGTAAATGAACACTTACTGCCTCTGTGGCAAGTGGATTGATTATTGTGTCCACCTCTGAACAGGTCTGGCTTTGTTTTACAAGTAAATGTATTTGCCCCTGCTGTGTTGAAGTCAGAAGATGAGTTTAAATACACAGAGCTCAAGGCAAAGATGATAGTGATGTGCACAGTAGCTAGTTTCAGCTTTTACAGAGTAGCCTGTGGTGTGTGTGTATATGTAAATAAATAACTGCCTATAAATGTACATGATTTTTTTCTTGCAAATGTGATTTTACTTTTCACAGCTCAGCATACCTAGAATGTTATTCTAAGATAACAGACAATATTTGATTGCCAGGCACTGACTTCATGTCATAACCTGTGGTCTGATAAAAAGGTCTCTGTTGGTAAATACCATTTAGCATTCTTAATATGTTTTAGCTTTCTTGGGACACTTGAGAAAATTACAGGTGCAGGAAAACCCACTTGGAAAAATTTTCAGTTTGGAGCCTGATCTTGTCTTAACTAAAATGCCACATCCATTGCCTAAAATGGGAATCGGAGTATTGCTGCAAGGAGTGTTCCCTGCTGCGCCACCAGGGAGGAAGGATGCTGTCACCTGGGAAGGATGGCCAGCGAGATGTCTGGGCTGTGGGAGAGACAGGTTTGCTTCAATCAGCACAAGCTCTGCTACCTCTCAGTCTCATTTTGGGGGTACCCCATTTGAAATAATAATTAACCTTTTGCTGGGCTAAATATATGTGGTGATTGACTCCCCAGCTTTTAGTTATTGGAAAACTCATTTAGTATGTGGAATGGTGAAGTTCAAGTGCCTGATTTGGCACCCTTGTCTCAGGTAACTGCTTAAGCTTCTAGGCTGCTGCAGTTCTGTGTATCAGCAGTCCTGGCTAACCAAGGAGGTCCCAGTTGACTGGAGGTTAGCAAATGTGATGCTGATCCACAAGAAGGGCCAGAAGGAGGATCTGGGGAACTACAGGCCTGTAAGTCTGACCTCAGTGCCGAGGAAGGTTATGGAGCAGATCATCTTGAGCGCCATCATGCCGCATGTACCAGGTGGTCAGACCCAGTCAGCATGGGTTTATGAAAGGCAGGTTCTGCTTGCCTAACCTCATCTCCTACGAAAAATGACCCACTTAGTGGATGAAGGAAAGGCTATGGATGTTGTCTATCTGGACTTTACTAAAGCTTTTGATAGTTTCTCACAGCATTCAGCTGGAAAACCTGGCTGCTCAACTGGGGTTGTTTAGCCTGGAGAAAAGGAGGCTCTTGGGGAGACCTTATCGCTCTCTGCAGCTCCCTAAGAGGAGGCTGTAGGCAGGTGATTGTCTGTCTCTTTTCTGAAGTAACAAGTGATAGGACATGAGGAAATAGCCTCACATTGAGCCAGGGGAGGTTTAGATTGGATATTAGGAAAAACATTTCTTCACCAAAAGGGTTGTCAAGCATTGGAACAGGCTGCCCAGGGAAGTGGTTGAGTTGCAATCCCTGGAGGTATTTAAAAGACGTGTTGATGTGGTGGTTAGGGACATGGTTTAGTGGTGGGATTGACAGTGCTAGGTTAAAGGTGGGCTTGTTGATATTAAGGGTCTTTTCCAACCTAAATGATTCTATGATTCAAAGAGAGTGCTTTTGCAAAATTCTTAAGGCTTTCATCCTTCTTCCAGTACAGAATGGAAAGTATTTTCCAACTCTTCATGAAATACAGTTCTTGTTTTTCTGCCAGCCACAACTGTAACTTCTGGCAAGAATCAGTTTGGACTCCAGTCAGCACCACGATCAGGGAAAACAGAGAAGTGGCCTAAAGCTAGTTCTGCCACCCACCTCCGAAGCTGTGTCAAGCATGCTGGGACCTAAGCCCTGCGTGTGTTGTGCATGTGCTCCCCTTAATTATGTCTGACAGAGCGCTGAGAGATACCGTGTTTTGATGGAAATTATTTTCTTAGAACAGTGATTTTTTTTTTCCAGTTAAAGGCATTCACACATACCCTTCACATGTTTATTCATACGCATATATACAAATACTTAATACGTGTCCCGCAAATCCAGGCATATTTGCAGAGATTGAGTCTTTGATCTGTTTGCAATGAGAGATTTTGGCTTTGGGTTTTTTTTGCTTTCTCTAAAACTCCTTGCTCAGGACCCTACCCCATGTTCTCATGCTAACATGGCATGTATTTGCCTCGCAGTAGTATTGTTTGGACTCAGGAGAAAATAGCCTAGCGCTGAATTATTAGGGGTGTATAAGCAGCTGATGCCCTTGCTGTGTCACTGGAAAGCAATTTTTCTCCAGAAACCTCTGTCTACCAAATGATTTTTAAATTGTGTTAGGTAAGAACCACGAGCTACATCCAAACGTCTTAGATTTAATTGGTTTTAAAAGTATTTCTAATGAGGAACAACTGCTTCAGTGTCTGTCTTGTAGGAAACCAGTAGTAAATGATGTGAGGGAGTGGAGACTCGAACACACCAGGGCAACCTTTAGAACAAAGCAAAACAAAACAACTGCTTGCCTGGATCTGTGTCAATGGGAGGCCCTTGTGACCCTACAGCAGTTAATTTGTTTAGCATGGTGCTGCTGTTATGCTAATTAGGGATTTCTTGAACCAAGAGACTGTCAGTTCCAAGTTTCAAAACTCCTTCCTTTTTCTTAAAAAAAAAAAAAAAAAACAAAACCAAAACCACCAAACAAAAGCAAAGGCAGATGAAAGTATCTTAAAAGTGTACAATTCTAGGCTGCCTGTGTCTTTCTCTGTGCTTGGCTTTCGCAGTCACTACAAAGCTCATTTTCCTTTTTTATGAAAAATGCTGTGGTAGCACTAGGTCAACCTCAAAAGCACAAAATGAACAGAACTGCATTAAATAATAATGTTTTCAATGCTTAAAAGAAATTGAGAGTTGTATCACACACACACACAGAATCACAAGGGTTGGAAGGGACCGATGAGGAAGGGCCTCTGCTTGCAAGCTGTGTGCTCTAAAGGGACCCTTCAGAGAGGTGGAAGAACGGGGGGGATGGCAGAGCGCACTGACTTTTCAAACCTCCAGGGTAATAGGTTAGGTTGATGAAGTCCTAAACTGATTGCTGGTGTTAGCGTGACTTTCAGGCCTGGGTGGGGGGATACCGATTGTGATGTGCCGTAAAAGCCAAAGCGTGTTTATTCAATGAGCGGGATGATACTTGTGTATGTGCATAACAGGCTTGTTTACTAGTTATGAATAGTCAGCATTCTGCACACATAGAAACTGTAATTTTGAACTTGCTTTTCAGTTTTAACAGGTAGGGAAGTAAATTACTCAGAGAAATTGCTAAAATCCGTGGATCCATTCTCAGTTTCCAGAGACCAAATAATTAGGTCTGTGTTCAGAAATAATCTCAGGAAATATAACCACAGTCAAGTTTCTCTTGAGTAGCTTCTCTCTCCTTGGCAAAACATGATTTGGTCAGTCCAAAGACCGACGAGTAAAATGCTTTGGTGGTGTTCTTTCTTTTCAGCAAATAATTCTTTTATATCAGGATCATTTTTTTTCCATTTTTTTTTGATGTTCCACTGTTATCTGTTTGTTCTTCTGTATCACAGTTCAAAAACTGGCAGGCACATATCACTCCAATGTGACACTTTAGAGGTTTTTTGTATTACTACTCTAAAATGGAGTTACTTTCAAACTACTCTCAGTCGCAGTGTTGGTAGAATTGGTTTTCTTTCAGAATGTCGAACTATGATTGCTGGCAATGATAAATCCTCATGGCTGGGTCAGGCCGTTACAGGCAGCGTACCCTCTTGCGGACATCTAATTCAGGCGCAGGCTGAATTTGCCCTCATCCTTGTGTGCTGAAGATTTCCAGTTCGGATCTGTCTCTGTTTCAGGCCTGTGGATGTTGCACTTTGTGTTTGTCAAGGAGAACGCTAATCTACAGTTATGCTGTGGCGTGATGTAAATCCAGAGCAATGTGATTGTTTTAGCTTTTTACCCCAGCATAGTCTCTATCTGTTTTCTGAATCTTACTGTTTTAGAGAATCTCCTCTTAGTGTACTGTCTTACAGTGCTGCTCCAGAAGTGGTTTTAGTAGCTTCATATCCAGTTGGGCTTTGTAAGGACAGCCGTTGAGCTGGTGATTTTTAATTTATGTAAAGGACTTGCCATGAAAAAACCTCCCTCCGTACAATGTCCTAGCAGCCATTAGTTGCCCTGCCTATTGGAGGCAAGTGTGAGGCGAAAATGAAGCGAAGTAAGACTGCCATAGTAGTAATTACCTAGATGCTTGTTTAACCATGCAGCAAGTAATGAAGTCAGGGACTGTAATGTCACATCAACTACGTTACCTCATTTTCTTCTCTTGCAGACACAGGGAGGTTAAAAATAATGAGCCTGTCTGCCTCTCCACATACCCCTGAGCACACTGAATCACAAGCACCTTCTTTCTAAAACAAATTTATTTCTTGCTGCCTCCTTTCCCACAAAGACTTGCCGGTGATGAATACCAGACTTCACAGCGTATTTGTCAAAGGGTGCACCTGTGAGGGTTCCAGCACAAGATAAATTTTGTCAGGCTGAAGGAGTAGAGGGATGTACTAGGCGAGGAATAAATCTTTGTGTGTTATGCCAGACTGCGAATGAGCGCTCTCCTCCCAAGAATCGCCCCTCTGACAAGTTATGATAAATTACACTCTTTGTTGACACCTTCATCGTGTTATTTATGGCTCATTAATTGAACCGAAAAGGAGACTTGTAGCGCAGCAGGGGCATTGCACAATGCTTTTCCAGTAGGCTGGAAATCAAACCAAAGAACAAAAAAGGGGAATAAAAAGGTGAAGTAATATACGCATGTGGTACTTTTCACTGAATAGAACTAGCTGCTGTGAGGTACCAGTCCAGAACTGTAGCAAGTGCTCTCAGTCCTCTCAGAAGCATTCATTTTGGTCCTCTGGATGTCCCAGTAGGAGTGTGTATGTTTGTCTTGTACTTCCATCTGTAATTCTTGTCCCTGTGCCGCTCTGCACGTTGCTGAAGTATGGGATTATCAATCCCACATGAAGGCAAGCGTCCAGCCTGTCTTTCTGGCCTTCACCATCCCTCGCTTCCCTAGCAGCAGTCCTGTTGCCCGTAGTGAGAATCTGACGTGGTAGTCGGTGAAAAGGACAAATGCTGATGTGACGCTGAAGTCGTCTAACATTTCCATGCCAACACAAAGCGCTATTCCTTTTGGCCAGTATGTGCCTCCTTCAGAGATGTGTTCATTTGAGGAACCTTTGTGGATCCTAGCGCTCTGCCACTGGGGAAGGCTAGGTCTTTTTACCAAACATCCTCTGCGGCAGTATGGGCGGGCATTTTCTCTGAGAAGTAGCAGTGTAAACAGGAAAGGGAGAGGTACAGGACCTGAGCATGTGGCGGTCTGCACTTGTTATGCAAGAGCAGTCCGCAGGAAATGTAGCTGAAAGTCATTGTGGGGGATGATAAAAGAAAGAACAAAATCTTCTTCAGTGGATAAATGCTGAGGCAGATGAGCTTGCTTCTGTGAAGAATTGCAGATCTGATGCTGAGCTGTTTAAAATCTGAAATTGTTCTAAGAAGCTATGTCTTAAAAGGAAGTCAAGCAAACTGACTCCTGAGAGTATTTATCATGCATACTTTGAGATAGGAGTACCTGCAAAGCTTGGCCAAGAATGGAATATGTTTTCCTATCAAAGCATTGCAAGGGAACCACGCAGCTCCTGGCTGGAGGATGCCATCTGAAATTCTCATGCTTCCGTAGCAGTAGAAGCAGCGTTGCTTGTGCACTTGCTGTTTGGGCTCCTTTCTTCCAAAGGAGCCAGGCCCTTCTGTAGTGGCAAGCCAGGGAGTTGCTTAAATCAGCCAGAGTGACATGTCCCTTGGCAGTATGGTCTAGAAGAGGGAGTAGCTGGCCTGGGTGTCCAGAGATAGATGATTTGCTGTGACATAGCTGCTTAGTCAGCTTTGTAGGCACAAACTTCTTGAACTTCAGGGCTTTGGTGAGTCTGTCTCTTTCAGGTGTGAGATAAAGCTTTACTTTTCCCATAGCCAGAGCTTGAGCAAGTACTTCTGCAGGGACAGAATTTAATCAGGGAATGCTGACCAAGAAAGTTAATTCCTCTTCGGCCAGCTTTCCAGCCTCCCACGTGAAAGGCAGGTGCAGGTCCTGTCTGTTGCCCATCCAGGGGTGACCTCTCCCGTGTGTCAGTGCGGACAGCACTGCGTTCTGCCCCGCTCCTGGGTGGTGACCCCCAGGTCCTGTGTGTGCAGCCCCCGTGGCAGCTCGTGGAGAGGCTGGTTCTGTCCCTCGGCTGGGACCTGGCCTTGGTGACCCTCTCCACTTCTCTTTAGCGGCCGTATGTGGTGCGCGGCCTGTAAGCGGTGCCCATGGCCGGGGCAGCTCCTGGCTGGGCCGGGCAGGCGCTGTACCTGCCTGGGGGCTGGGCTGGGACTCGCCGGAGGGTGCTGGAGCTTGGAGCAGTATGGGAACATGGGGGCAGACTGACCGGTCCGCAAGGCTTCCCCGCCGCTCCCCGCCGGCCTTCC
>VWZZ01000691.1:788976-807732 GCA_013399095.1 Psophia crepitans
ACGGCCGCGCGAAGCCGCTCGCGCTCGCCGCAGACCGGCGCGCGAGCTGGCCTTCCCGCCATCGAGAGCGGCTGGCCAATCAGTGGCGCCGCCCGCCTGTCCGCCTGCAGGGACGTGAGGCGAAGCCCTGAGGGGGCAGGCGGGTGAGGCGGTGCTGGCGAGCGGCGGGTAGCGTCCCGGCCTGCCCGGTCCTGCCCCTATACGTGAGGAGCTTGCCTCTTACCCATGCCACTTGTGCTGTGCGTGGAGCCTCTGCAGCTTCCCCTGCCCGCAGCAACGTGGCTGGGAAGCAGTGGTGCCTGTGGTGCGGTTTCGCTGGGTGGCGAATTCCTGTCTGCTGGTCTGCCTGGTAACGGATACTGTTGTTTCATTTCCCTGTAGGTTTTTAATTTCTTTCTGTTCAGATTTAGTAAAAACAACATAATTGGGCTTGTAATCATAACAAGATGAATGTGGGGTTTTTTTGATCTAGAGGATAGGGTCATTAAGAGCAAGGAACAATCAGACCCAAAATACAAGGACCTTTGCTTTGTTTCTAGTGGCTGCCCAAGCCCCTGATCGGTGGCAGCAATCTCTGGTTGCTTTTCTGTGCCTAATTCCTCAGGACAATTCGTGCTGCTGCTAAGGATGCAATAGCCAGTATAGCACCCGGATCAAGACGATTTCAGTTTATCTGTTGACCAGTTACCCCCACCCTGCTCCCCAAACCACTCCACAGCAAGGTAAAACCCTGAGGAAAACCTGCATGAACCAATTTGCTTGGATTTGCCACCTCCTAGAAGGGTAGTTCTGTACCGGTTAAATTTCGTGTTTAAATATCAAATAGTATTTTTACGCTCTGTTCTGAGCTGAAACATAATCTGGAGGGCTGGTAAACTGGTTGCTCAAGGATATATCCAGTGCTGGAAAGCATCCTGCCACCTCCTTGCTCACCATCCTTTTCTTCTTCCTTTATGTAGTAGCTTAAACATGAGTGTTGCCTGTAGGTCTTTTTCTGTCCTTCACATCCTAGGCTGTATTGCCAAAATATTAGTAGCTACTTCTGGAGCAAGGAAGTAAAATTTTGCAGGTTGAGTACGAGCAAGGAAAAGAGAAATAAAGCCAGTAGGGAAAAAAGTTTGCTGTGGGCAACTTTAAACTGTCAGTTTTGAAACCAACTGTAACCAGCATCCAATTCTACTGAGCTAGGGCAGAACCACCTCCAGCACAGCATCCTGCTCCCCGATCTCCATCCTGTGACTGGGAGCTCGGTGCCTAGCAAGATCTCTTTTGTGTTGTCATTGTGTTCTTCCTGCGGCGTCTTCCTCTCAGCCAGCTGGCTTTCTTTTTCAGTTACAAGGTTATGTGATACTTGTTTATATAGTACTGAACAAATTGAGCATTACAATATTTGTCAAAGTATTCACTGATATATAATCTTTTCCACTTGTTAATTTTTGTTTAAAAACTACTTGCAATAATGTGGGCCACGTTATTAGCACAAGAAACAGATCCATGAAGGAGGTGCTTTGACTGACATAGCCTTGAGGAGCTGCTGCTTCCTCGTTACTCCTTCACTCTTCCCTGGCTGTCAGTTTTCCAGGATTTTGACTAAGTACACTTAACAAATTTTGGCTCACTGGCTGCAACCATTGGTATGCATTTGCAGCAATCATGGTGAGTATGGTAGAGTATCTGAACGTGATGAGGAGCTGTAGTGAAATAATAGGCGTAATCCACAAATACTTTTTTGTTTATTTGTCATGAATTTTCTTGTTCAGTCTTTCACTGTCTTGAGATAGTTATAAACTTTCCCTTTTTTTTTTTTTATTGATCATATTGTTGGGACGTTTTAATTGATATGCTGCATATTTGCATGTGCCCATTGCTTCATTTCCAGATGTTGATACAAAGGCTTAACCATCACAGCATGCGAAGACAGCACCATCTCTTGGGCTTCAAATACTGTAACCATGTGAGTAGGCTTCCCTGAATTAATTCTCTCAAATGAGACCATGAACTGCGAACTGAAGATAACTCGGGAAAAACAGTTTACAGAATTTACATAGCCTAACAGGCCTTTAATTCTTGCACCGCTTATGAGGTGCAATGAGGCAGATACAGCTAGTGACACATTCACAATCTCAGATACACATGGTGCTTTATTCCGTAGGCTTACGCAGCTATGGCTGTGGTGTTGTGTCTGTGATGCAAGTAATAACTTTCTACATGGGCTGTGTAGTAATGAATATACCAGAAAGAAGGGTAGTAGCACTGGTGTTTGTCTTCAAATTGAACAATTATGGTTTAAAATAAAATTATTTTTTTTTATCCACTGAAGAATTTGGTGGAGGGGTAACATGTGAAAAATTGTGCCCTCTTTGATAACAAATAGGAGCGGGCAGAATCAGCAGCTGTAATCGGCTCATGGGAGGTAAGTGCCACCCACACCAAAAAATTTTGGCTTCAGTCTCCAGCTTTCTGCACTTTTGTTCCTTGTCGGTTACAAAGCTACAGGAGGAGGGAAAAACAACTTCCAAGTCAGCCTTACATAATACTTTGTTTTGGAAGGGTTCTACTAATCATGTCAATACGGAGCCTCTAGTTTTTGGTAATTACATTGGAAATGCCCAGTTTATACATAGTAATTTCAACTATAATTACCATGAAATTATATAACTACAAATTACCCTGTCATGTGGATGGCCTAAATAAGCATGTTCAGTACCTGCTCTGTGATAACAAATTAGAATTACATGGTTGGTTAACTAGCAGTAATATGAGATTTTTGAAGTGACCAATCAAGCTGGCTAGTTATCGGGGGGGAAAGTGTGGGGGTTTTTTCCTGATGCTTGGTTTAAATTTTCAAATAATAGATGATTTCTTTCCTGATACTTCCTCGCAGGAAAAAGGGAAAAAAAAAATCTGACTTGGGGTTTGTTTTTAATGGACATTTATATTCTGTTGAATCATTTGCTTGGTCACAGCCAGCTGCTGTGTTCGTTCACGTGGGTGCCTACTACCGCTTGTGGGACATTGCCTGTTTGAGCCTGGCTTTTTAGTTATTTTTTAATTGAATCTATTAGAAATAGATTGCTTTTTTTTTTTAATCAAAGAGTATTTTGTCCATTTGGAGCAAAAAAAGTTGATGGAGGAAAAAGAGCTGGAGAGTTTATATACAGGTACAACCTTTTCTTTCCATTAGTTTTTATCTGAGGAATGAAAAATCATGTCTGAAAGTCATATACATCACAAAATAGACTATTCACTCTGTCAGAATCCCCTTTCAAAACATCCATATTTTAATTCTTTCTGACAGACAAAATGGAAATAGTATTGATCTTTCTCACTCGAACTTAATCTCTAACATGTGATGATGGGGAAGAAAGGCACACTGAAAAAACAGAAATGGTAATGCTGGGTCATTTGAAAGCCTAGCTAGTCTAGGACTGCAGCACCTCGAAAGATAACCTAACTATGAAAATGTGCTCATGCTTCATGTGTGGAGGAAGGCTAGTGTTGCTAATAGTCATCCTTTATCATGAGAGCAGAGGTGCAACTTTGGCAAATACAAAACTGGTGGCAATACGTAGTTTTCTGCTCCAGGAGTGGTGGTGTACTTTTTTTTCGTCATGCAGAAACAAAGATACCACTGAAAATGGCCTCCGCATCTCAGCACACAGGCGTGGAGGAGACGAGTGAGAGAAGTGGGGGGAAAGTGGATGGAAAAGCCCGATCCTAGTTTTTTTTCTTTTTTGCTGCACGTGGATGGTGTTGTCACTAAAGCCCACCAGGTGGCAGCATGAAGAAGTTGTAGTTCTATGCTAGGCCGTTTGTCTTGAAGCGGCATTTAGGGGCGATTTGCCGTCAAAAAAAGTGCTGCGATCAGAACACGTTGAAGTGGATTTTATTGTCTGCTGGGACCTGTTTTTGAAAGTGATGTGTGAGAAGACTTAATCCACCTCTCTAATATACTAGTTTCGTTTTTATTTTGTTTTTTTAAATCTTAGAGTGTAATCTGACCTCGGAGAATACTATGTCACTCAGGACCTAAAGTTCTTTTATTGAAGCTTAGAACTTTCTCCTTTTCCAGTAGTAATTGAATCTTTATTCTAAGGTCCTGTCGACCATTCTTTTTATCTGCAAGAGTAACCACAGAGAAGTGTGTAATTGAAAATAATGTTTGTCACTTTTTATCCTAAGCCATAGTACTTGCAAACGTATGAGCTTTCTCCAGCTGACTTTAAATTAATTTTCGTGCCTTGATTTGCGGTTTCTTTGGTCTACCCCTAAATAAATTACGTAGCCACCTACCTGAGAGGGAAAACTCTCAGAGGTTTACAACGTCAGCTCTTTGTTCTTATCTAAGTTTTTCTTCTGTATTTCTAGCAGAATGTCTTCCTTATCTAGCGTCATCTCTTCTGAGGGATACACATTTATAGAAGTCAGTAGTTCCAGCTAAAGTTCGTCTTGTTTACATGCCCTTGCAACTCCAAATACATAACTTCAATTCACAATGATTTATTTCTGACAGCCTCATTTGTTAGTCAGTAGCAGTGGCAGATGAAAACTAGTAATAACAGGGTTAACCAGTATCCCCACAGGTTAGTAATGGGCCCTAGACTGATATCTGGAAATGGTAGTCTTTGCTGTCCGAATCCAGAGTTTGGTAGACTTTCCTTTGAGATGGTGTTTCAATTACATATGTGCTCTTCTTTTTGTTTCAAGCAGGCACGAATTATGCTATATTCTAACACACATCTATATTTTTAAAAAATAACACAGGAATTCTTAGCCTGCAAATGATTAAATTATTTTTTTCTTGTTTATTATTCACCTTCTGCTTTTTTCATAGCTAGGTCCACCATGTCTTTTTTGTCTGTCATTGAATTAAACATTGTGCAAACTAGTAGGAAGTCTTCAGAGATTCATCATGGGAATGTATTTTAAACAAATAACCTTTAAGATGTGAATATGCGTAATGATTGGGTATATTCCAGGTTGCATTGGGACTCTGGCTAGCATGTAGCGTTTATGAGCATGAATAATTATAATGAAAAGTTCTCCATTTTAAAATTCTCCTTTTTCTCTTCTTTGTGTCATCTCTGAAGAATCCATCTTTCATAAGGTGCTGACTGGGAACTTGCTAGCAGAGCAGTTTCTCATGACTGTTGTTTGGTAATTGGAACATCTCAGAAAGCTTCTGTGAGAGTTTGTGGTAATTTTGGTTGCAGTGAATGAAGATAATTCAACCATGAGCCAGTGTTTTTTGCTGGCAAGTTGCTTAAACTCTAAATGAGGCCAAAGATTGAATTTACGTAGCNTGAGAGTTTGTGGTAATTTTGGTTGCAGTGAATGAAGATAATTCAACCATGAGCCAGTGTTTTTTGCTGGCAAGTTGCTTAAACTCTAAATGAGGCCAAAGATTGAATTTACGTAGCTTCAACTTTAAAAAAAAAAAAAAAAGTTATTCAGATTATTTAAGCTATCAGAAAATATTTTAGATAGTTTTATTGTAGAGAACTTGTGTGACTACATGAGCTATGCTCAAAGCTGTTAAGAGATATTCTAAAAAGGTAATTGATTAATGGGTTCTTAATCTGGAAGGTGGTGGGACTTTTTCACCACTTGCCAGTTTGTTTCAAAAATTTTGCACAAAAGTAATTTTTAATTCAGATATCTGCTGATGTGATGTTTTTATGTAAAAAGCACAAGAATTTTTCATATACAAGACAGTTGCATTCCTCTTACAAGTGGAAGATTTCTGTATATATCTTTGTTCACTTAATATGTTTTTAGGACATATGCCCTTAGTCACAATTGCTCAGACCTAAAGACTTTGCTATTGGTGCTCCTGAAATCAAGAAGTCTTTCTCAGAGAACCAAGTTACTTGTTTAAGACTACGAGTTTCTGTGTGATCATCGTCTGAAGAAAGTTTTTGAACTGTCTCTTCAGCCTTTATTACTCTTTTAAGCTGATAGCACAGAGTTTCCCATCCACAAAGTTAATATTCTAGTATCTAGTATTTACTTGTTATCTCAAAACTTTACCCATACAGATTTAATAAAAGCATCTTGCATCATGGGGCTGTGTAAATAACTGTAGAAAACATCCATGACTTAATACTCCCAAAGTGAGCCGAGGACATAAAATGTGTTTCCCACTGATGCAGCATTTTCTCCTTCTAGATGTATTCAGTGTGTTCTAGTAGTTCTTTCCATGACTTTAGTCCATCAGCAATCCCACTAATACGAACAATTTTATTATTTCACTTAGTTTTTTCTTATTTTGAGCTTAATGTCACCAAAGTTAGATAATTACCTCCTCCATTTGAAATTTGGTAAATTGAGATGATAAAATCACAGACTAAATATGAACAGGGAACCTAGTAAATGAGAACAGAAGTAGAAGTAATGATGCTTCAGAATACTTCCAGCTGGTGTATATCAAAGGACTGATTCTGTCCAGCCTCCTGTGGAATGGGATGGTTTGTCTGATAGAAGTATTTACATTCCTTGACAATTTTGCACTGTATACCATGTCAAAACCATGAATCACTCACTTATTTTCATGCTGGATGAGATAATTATAAAAACTGGCATTCTTTATTTACTTTGCAAATTGGTATAGAGTCTGAAGGTTACTATTTGATGGAACTCTTGTAAACAGCTTAAAAAATAACAAAATACTTGTAACTGTCACGGGAAGAGTAACCAGCATCTGGCATACTTACCTTGTTTCTACAGTACTGATACTTTTCATGCTCCTCATTTGTTGCCTTTTTAGGACAACGATATTCTGTTAGTCTAAAGGCTAATTTTTTTCTAGTTGTCTCTGTGACTATCACTTTGATGTTCCACTGCCTTTTCAAAAGCAGGTGAAAGAGTTCAGAATGTCTACAAATACCAGTCATCTGCTATTGCTTTAGCATAGTATATCCGTGGTGTGAAGCTGGCATGACTAGGTTCTAGCCTTGATAGATAATAAGTAATGCTTTTTCCCAGCTGAGAGGCTTTGTACATGCAGTCAGGGGTTCTTGCTCACTATATAACCTTGATGTTTGCAAACTCACTCATGATTTGGATATATTCAATGATTTTATTGAGATTCTTCTTAATAAGAAATGAGGATTCATGTAATACTCATCTGTTGAATTTCTTGAAATTACTTGGAATTCTTAATCTCTTATGATATGGCTTCACTTTGAATTTATCTGAGTTCTTTTTTGGGTTCTTCTCTAATCCCCATTCTTTCCATGCACACGATTCTCTCTGCTGATCGCTGCTTGCAACCAAATCTAACTACAGCTATCAGCACCCTAAGCTAGTTTGCTGACTGAGTTAGAGAAGAAATGCCACTTTTTTTTTTGGCAAGTGACTAGACCACTTCTCAAAGAGTGTGCAGCCTCCATCATATACACATTGCCTAAGCTAGTGAGAAACAGTCAGAACAGTCTCATCGTACTGTAACATTCTGAGATGTACTCCTGGAAGCTGTAGCATGAGAAAAGGCTTGACAGCTCCTGTAGAAAGACACACACAGGAACCTGAGGGAGTTTTCTGAGGTGACTGCTGTACCTAATCCAAGGTAAATTTGTGCTTAGGGAAAGACACTAATCATCTGAGCTAAGTCTGTGATGAAACTATGCTTTAGAGAGGCTGGAAACTGAATAGCAGCCTACTGATGAAAACAAGATTGTACACATTTAAAGCTTGACTGTGCTTCGCTAACTCACTATGCATCACAAGATGTTTCATTTAAAAACTGGGACAGTGGGGTTTTTTTTTCTCTTTAAAGTCTGTGTTAGGGAAGACATAATTATTAATGCTTCAGAAAATTATTTATCAAATGTTATGAAATGTATGTATGAATCAGAAGAATATCTGAACTTCATGATTTATTCTGCAGACTTAGAATCAGCTTATGGTCTTACTTGAAGGAGAATTCTCTGTTGGTTTCATGTTTTTAAGGTGGTTTTAGAATAACCAAGGAATTGTCAATGTTTCAAGGAATACTAATGAGTCTTGCACAGTTCAGATAAGTTAACCAGCCAATTACGGCTCTGTGTTGTCTTGACAAGTGTGCAAGATGAGGTTTTTAAGAATGTGATATTTTGAAGTATCATCTCAAGGAATCATGTGCTTCAGAAGACCTCTAACTTAAGAATCTATAGTTAAGCAACTGATACAGTTCCTCTAGAAGTATTTTATTAGCAGAGATTTTAAAGAGAAAATGTCTGAACAGTTGGAACTTCTAACTGGTTAAAACGTATGTTGTCAACATCTTTAACCAGTAATGTAAGCCTTTTAAGTTGATTTCCCTTAGGGATGCCCGAAGAAAAACATCTTAATCTGGAGTAGCATATAACACTTCAAATGTACGGTATGAATGGAAGTAGCTAGGAGACGTGCATTGCTTCTGGTGGGGTTCCGTTGAGGATTTGGCATTGGTCTTTGCAATTAGAAGAAAACTATCATGTTGTAGTTGACAGCTTTGCATTCCTGATGATTACTCCTGAAGAGAGAAAGATCCTTATAACATATCAGCTTAGAATTTACTGGTTAATTTTGTTGCATTTATTGGAAAATTCCCAGGAGCTTTAAGGATTACAGCTGTAGCATTTAGACTGAAAAGGGAACTAGCCTGTAACAGTATATATTGATTATAATTTTTTTCAACATTTTGGTTGATTTATTAATGAATAAAACATTTTATAAAAGATTATACATAAATGGAACAGCTCATGCAAAATCTCTACAATTTGTATTAGAATAAATGCTTAGGCAGTAGTACAAAGAGTTCTTTAAAGTACGCACATTAAGGCAGTAACTTGTGAAAATTCTTCAGACTTCTGATTTTTCTGGTAGATGTTCAAGCGTATGGGTTGGTGGAGCAGCCAAGATCCTAAAGAGAAGTCTGTTCCCATTTTAGAGATTCCATGAAAATAATGCAAATGCCAGTGCTTCTGGTAACTGCATTAGGCTATATGTAGATCTTTGTACGTATGGTCTGTCAGACAGGAGAAATAGTGGTACAACATGTTTCTGGTTCTATCATACCTTTGTAATAGTGACACTGACCATTTGGAGATTCTTGTTTTGCTGTCAGTCTCCTGTCAGAGAGCTTGTCTTCCCAAGCTCTCCAGAGGCAAGTTTTTTCTCAAAGGAAAGCATGTATGTTTCATGTTTATATAAGCTGTTAAAAACCAGAAGTCACAAGGTCTAAAGTTTTGAATTCTTCATATTAACCAGTTTTGGTATCATATGCATCAGTATTTGCGTGTGATTAAAGAATGTCTTTTATATGTTTATCTGTTCCAGAATTGCTAAGTGAGCCAACTAATCACCAGTGCTGAACTTGGCAACCTGTTCATGATCAACCCATGATTTTCTTCCTAATAAAAAGAGAAATAGCAAGAGGGTGCATTTGTTAAATTAATTATATATATTATCTTTATTTCTGCATTGAACTCTACATTTGAAAGGTTCTGCACTGCACTTTGGACTCTTTTGAGCATTCTAAGATGTTCATGATAGAGAAGTTTAGGGAAAAAAAAAGTATAAACTTAACATTTGGATCATGAATTCAGTCAGATAAATCTATTAGATTCATGCATTTGCTTGATTTGCTCAACCAGGGTATGATAGCCCCTACAAGTTTGTGGTTTTCAGAAGTAACTGAAGATATGCGCAAAAAAAATTGGATAACACAAGTAGTTGTATGGCTACGTTATATGGTATGCTGCTTTACAAGTCAGTGATACGGTGCAGCGATGCACTGGTAGGCTGGCTGGCTGCAGTGCATGGAGACTTCCCATGTACAGTAGCTAGTCTTACACCATTTCAAGATGAGATTTCCCTTCCTACATAGAAAATACTGCCAATTCTGTGATAAAGAAAAAGGCTTCAATTCAATGAACAGCCACCTTTTTTAATTATTTTTTTTCCCCCCTGTTTTCCCCCTTAGTGGTCCGTTTGTGACATAGAAACAAAACCATTGTTTGCTTTAGGTTATACCAACTATTCACTAATAGTTGTGATGGTACATAATTTGCCAACCTAAAGCTTTTATATATTCAGTTCGGGAAAGAAATCGCTGGGATGAAAAGAAAATTGGGTGCTGGAAACTGTTTGGATAGTATTAGAAAGACATAAAAATTGGCCAGTAAGGGAGTTCATTCATAAGTTAAACATGTAAGTGATTTTCTGTCTTGCTATTGATTAGTGCTACGGGCATACAATCCAGAGAAGTTTGTCAATTCCAGTCAGAAAAGTGTCTGGGAAAAGCAGGCTTTTGTCCAGTCCAGGAGGTGAATGTGAAAGTGGTCATGCTGGCACGTACCACTGTCCATTCTCTGTGTACGGAGAAAATCCTGTATTGTTTCTAATGCGTATCAATTGCAGTTATTTACTTCACAGTAGCTCTGAGTGAGACAGATGCTGCATTCTGTTAGTGATATAAGCCCAAGTGACAAGTCAAAATAAAAGACTTGTCCAAATTACTTTAATACAATAAACATGATGGCTCCTTATTGACAGCATGTTAAATATTAATTTCTCAAACTGTGAGTTTGCCAGACTTTGACACGTGTCAAGATTTCAACTATTTAAATACAATCTTCCAAAAAAATTTCTTACAGACTGAAAGAGCAAATTTTTACTTGTATGACAAGCAAATCAGACTCTGTTGTCTGTCTGTATAAAAAAAAAAAAAGAAATCTAACTCTCAGTGTATTCCCCAGACATAATGTGGGCTATTATTTGAAAATATGTAGCTAGCTCAAAGCTTAATTGCCTTTCTTTCATGCTAGGCAAACGTTCCTAAAGGTACTGTCCTAGGCAATAATAATACCAGTGAAATGAGAAAGGAATCAATGTTGTTGCTTTAAGAGTTGCTAAATGCTGTATTTGTTGTGAAAAGTAGAGTTTGTATAAAAACAAAAGGGAAGAAATAGAATCTGTGCTTCTGAAGAAGGCAGCGCTATTTGGATAACTGTTCTGAGAGAGAGGAAAGTATATTTTCTGAGATCTTCTGATACTAAAACGTTTTTACTGGTGTTGAGAAAAATCTCTCTGACAGAGGATTTAGCTTCTGCTAATCCTTAAGGGACTTGTTTTGACAGAGTCTTTATAGCAGATTTTCTCAGTAAGTTCTGATTTGTTATAAAAGAGCAATTACTGATTTGTCCTCAAGCACCTTTTTGATACATGTTTGTTAATGAAGTTCACGTACATACAGGAATGAGGAAGAAAAGCTGGTCGCAATTGTTTACTGTGAAAAAGGTTTGGATTTTCCTGGATCTTTTCCTCCTCTTAGCCCACAGGGTACTTAGAGTCTGGATTTCATTTAGTGTGTTACGTGGCCTATTCAGCAGTTTGTGGAAATGGAGCCTGCTTTCTCTTTACAGTGAACTGTGTATTTTTGTTGCCCTTTCTAGGTGTGAAGACATTTCCTTATGTTCAGAGTAATGCCTACTATTACATTTCAATCCATTTTCTAGTAATTTGCACAGGTAACCAGAAAGTCCTGGTTTTACAGTGGCTATGCTAGTTAAGGGGGAATAAACCAGCTTTCTTGACATGCCTTTGTGTTACTTGTTCCTTTTTTTTTTATGAAGAACTCAAATATCCAGCTACATGTCCCTTTTAAAAATCAAAGATAGTACTGAGAATCCACAGAGAACAGCTTAGCTCTGTCAGTTTTACTACTTCTTATCTTACAGGCTCTGTGGCTGTGCACATGTGCTCTCCTTACAGAATAATCAAGGAAAATAGGGCTGCGTTACCAGTCCTTGTCTGGGTCTAACAAAAAGGTGTCATGCTGTTTAGCTAAAAAGATCTTGGATCACATTCACATGATTTCCTATCGTTCTTCTGCCAAACTGTCTTGTCCCTGATCTAGAGGAACAGTCTATGTAGCTGACTGTTAACAGTAGTTAAGTTAACTGTTGTTAATTCATCTGTTGGCTATGCTTCAGAAAACAAGTATGGCTGTTAACCAGTCTTCATATTTTTTTCTTCTAATTTGAATAAACCCCAAAATTATAGAGCATACTGGAGTGATGGGAAGACTTATGTTTCAAAGGCAGGTCTGGCCTCTTAACCTCTTTATTTTCATTTTTTTTGTTTTTAAATATTTTCCTTAATTCTAATGAATGTACTTATCTCAATCATCACAGTTTGTGCTTGCTGCACAGACTATCCAAACCATTTCAGTGGCACTAATCACACTACCTTCTATCAAACACAATATGCAATGTTTGTATCCTGGAGCATAGTGTATTTTTTTTGCTGTAATAGTAGAGACATGCTGAAGAAGTGCATACCTCTCTCTAGATAAGTTCCTCTAAAAATTAAGAAGGAAAATAGCCAGTTTGGGGGCAATTCAGAGTGACTGCCACACTCATGACTTGGATTTGTCAGTGACCCAGCAAACTATCACTGTACCAAATACCATCCTGCTTGAATTTCAGATCTGGAGAGCAAATAGGTCTGCTTCTTTTGGCAAAGAATAGGGGTTAAATTTCCTCTGAAACGGCACTTTATTTATAATGAAGGATGATTTCAGTGATAGAAACTGCCTAACATAGTGATCTAAAGCCAAAGAACCAATAAAGGAACTGTTCTACCCTTCGTTACCATTATTTTTGTCTGCCCTGACTTTCTGCTTTTGGAGAAATAGTAGTCTCTGTAACTTACAGTAACAAACCTTACAAGAAACAGCTTGCAGAACTCATTCTGATAAAGTTGCCTAGAAATCTCTTGAGGAAATGAGCTTCTGGTAAAATACCAGATATTTCTCATTTCTAACACTTCCAGAAACATTCTGAAAAAAGTTGCTCCTGAAGTAGTATGGGAAATTACTGTGGCGGAGTTGGAAGACAGATATGTAAATACCTACTTTTGAGTAAAAAATGAAAAAGCAACTATGAAGAAAAACTGACATTTCAGAATCTTCAGGAAAGATTCTCTTATTCTTATGAGGAAGTTAAGAATGTCAAGGGGAGGGGGAGAAGTAGCCTCTTTTTCTTTCCAGTCATACTTGCTTGTAAATTGAAGAAAGCTACCTTCACACAAAGGCCTATTAAAGTCCTCACAAGGGCATTTAGTGGAAAAGAGCTAGCACACTGTATGTGCATACTGCGTACTAGCTTCATACAGACACAGGTGGTAAGAGCTTGCTCGGCTGTGCTTTCTGTATCTACCATTTTAAAAACAGCAACCGCTGAATGGAGATGATGAGAAGAAATATGTAGCCTGTCTCTACTGGACGAGGGCTGTCATTTTAGGAATAAAGCAGGGCCCCGGTTCCACAAGGTATGGACTATCCTGTCTCTCAAATGAAATCTAAGAAAAACTGCACGTGTTACCAGCTGTTTCTGTAAAATAAGCTGTTATGTGAATAATGTAGTAGACTGCAACTTAGCCATGGTAACTTCCAGTGATAACTAATTAATCTTGACCCACTTGTTTTACTTTTACCCTAAAGTCACATATGGTTGTCTAAGACCTTAAGGAAGGAGAAAGTGAAGAGAATGAAGCCTACCTTTGTCTGATTATATTTGTAAAATGTAAAATCTTATTTTTAAAAAAGGGAAAAATTGTGGAAAGTTTTGAGGAAAAAAAGTCTGGCATATTATGGTCTTTGCAAACAGAGCTATATAGATAATGCCAGTGAGCTGGTTGCAGCATCAGAGCTGGAATGTATCAGTTCCTTGTGTGATCAAGATGGACTAGGAGGGAATACTATAAATGCACATAATTCAGAGCTGTAATTGATGATCATGAGTATTTGCCCTACTACTCAGAGAATCTTTGCAAAGAAACAATGAACTACGGTTTTGCTCCATGTTGCTCCAAATTATGTGACTCTCGGTAGTCTTGGAGTCTAACTTAGTCTAACTGCTTGATTCCTGTACTCTTGATTCTACCCCTCAAACTCATTTTTCTACAGTAAAACAGAGCATTGGTATATACAGCAAATCCATGCTAGTTTTTGTTTATGATTGGTGCTTTATTGCTTTTACAATAGCCCAAAATGTACCCCAAATAATTCATGCTCAGAGTTCTTGATACTATGTATAGGTTTTTCATTATAAATTTGTAGTACAGTGGTTCTGAAAATCTGTCTGATTTCTCCCTCTGGGTACTAATTGCTACCTCTGTGCCATTATTACAGTTTTTTCTCAATCATAAAAACCAAATCATAACTGACATTTATCACTGCACAGAGGCATTTGAGTGGTTTAACAGTTGCTTGGTAGTCCAGCCGCCCGTGATGAACAGCCAGAGATATTTTGCTTTCATACTGGCTTTCATGCTAGGCCAAAGTTTGCAAGATCCTAGCTTTCAGACTTTTCAATTGTATTTTTAAATTAATTTTCCTTCCGTGTCTGAGACAAAAATTCTTCATAGATGCCACCAATGCTTAGTGAGATCATTAGAGTCTAACTGTAAAATATTTTCTTGTATGGTTCTGCACTGAGAATGAAACCCGGCTTCCTGACTTCATGGCTTGGTCTGCACTACCTGTTTGTCCTTCTGAGAGTAAAGGAAGGAATCCTCAGCGGCTGAGGGAAATGTGTACAGCTTTGCGTTACCTTCTCCTGGCCATGACAGTTAGCTCCCATGGGTTCACAACTGTCTGCTCCCTCCTTCCTGGGCTTCTCTAGTGCATGATTATGATCAGATGTTTGATCCTGAACTGTACAAAGAACTGGGTGAGAAAAGGAACTTTTGATCTGTGGTTTCTTGGACTTTAACAACATTAATTTTACTTCAGTGTGCAAAGCTTCTTTTCCCTGTCCTTTTTTCTTTGTGCCTTTGCTTCTGGTGTTTGTGGCGTTCGCCAGGCTTGTTATTCGTAAAAGTATGTATCCTGAGAGAGTTGTGATGCAAAGTTAGGTTTGAACTTGAAGTTCTCACATAAGTGGGTTGTCACTGAGTCACAGGTGCTCACAGCATGATGATGAAAAACAGTGCAAGTCTTGAGGATTCTGATGACATTTCTATTACTGTAATTGATTCAAAGCAGAGTTTTGGTCAGTTATCTCATGAATATTCTTCACTAACAGATCCGAGTTTAGCTGCCTTACTGTCTATCGAGCACTACTTCTTATTGTCATTGCTACTATATGCTGATTTTAATTATATGTGAAGTCTAAAAACGTACTGATACGTTTTAATGCTTTGCATAGGACAACAGGTCTATCCTTTTCCATGTATTTCTACTGTATTTTTAGTTAGAATCTGTTTTCCATGGGAGGAAACACAAAAAACTGACTTGTGTTTGTCATTTCAAGTACTCTTGATTAATTGTATTCAGGCAAGGAATAAAGAAGTTATACATGTATTCACAAATTTTAGATGTGTCCGTTGCCCTGATATTTATACTAAAAATAAGTCTGAGATATTTCATGAGGTAAGAAAAAATAATCAGACTCAAAGTGAAAAAATAAATAGTAATAAATGAAAAAGTCATGCTTTTTTACCCCCATCTGTGCTATAAATAAAGAAAAACGCAATGAATCAGTTCCTCAGAATAAGAGGGTATAAATAATGGTATAATTTTATGGTATTCTAACCTTAATTAGAGGTTCATTTCATAGAGCCACCTTTAAACACTGTGGAAAAAATATTTTTTTCTTTTTAGTAGATCGGGTTAAGCCTACTTTTACTGTTATTTTGAAGAAAAGCAAAGAGCATTGTAGGTGGACTTGAGATTTGGTTGTCTGTAATAGAGGTTACAATTTCAAGTCTATTAATAGCTAATTCTGATAGGTTCAGGTACGGTAGTGGAGTGCTAAAGGTTTCAAATATTTCTCTCCTACCCATGATACAGAAACTGCTTTGCTTTTGGGTTATTTTTTTCCTAAGCACTACTTCGTATCTAAACTCCAGATGTATTTGTGAATGTGCAGTCTGTGAGTAGCAAATGAGATTCTGCAAATGTTCTGTTTAATGGGTAAACGCGCATTTGAAAACCTGAATGAGAGCATATTTCTTCTGGTTTGTCATTCACATACGCCTAAGATATGCTGAAAGACTGATCTTTCAGGGAAGCTATGCTATATGCTTTGTACGCACCCAGATCAAATAACTGGCTATGTAAAAAGAGATGTCCACATTCAAATTCTTATGTGGACACATAAGAAAGCTGTTTATATGAGTGGCAGTGGAGACCTGACTGGAGGGGCCATGCATAGTCTTGATTTCAAGTAATTTGCACTCTTACTTGTGATCCCATTCTGTCTCTTGCTTTAATCAGCCCCCACTGGTCTGCTCTGCTGGGAATGCTTAATGGCACAGTTCAGCTCACAGAGGTCTTCCCTGTCCGTGGCTCTTTTGAGATTGCCTGACTTTCTCCCTATCACGCCATTATCTATTTAACCTACCAATCTACTCTGTATCTTTCATCGTCTCAGTTACAGCTTTTCACTGTATATTTTAAATCTAAAACCTTTTGGTATTTTCTCACAGGTGAATAATAGTGGTGTTTATAAATTTACTAGAGTACAACCCTACACTATAATGGTATTATATACAGGGTATATATTACATATACATATTATATACAGGATAACTACTAAAAAGCACAACAAAATGTTGCAACCTAAGAGTAGTTTGGTAGATTACCAAAGAAGCAATGGCCTAAGCACAAAGCTTTATGTAGGTGATTGATACACGCTGCAGCTTCTGTTACAAGCAGGACAACTTTGTGTTCATTAAGTGGGTACGTGTAAGCAGCAGGAAGCTGTGAAGACTGCTAAACCCAAAAACTTTAAACTGCTGAAGATTTGATTAGCCTAAGAAGAAAGTTGGAGTTTTGGTACAATAGAATTCTTCAAAATACTGAAATTCTCTACTGAATTCTCTTCAGTAGGTTCTCTTTGAAGAATTCCTTTGGGAAAGTGAAGCTTGGTGTTTCTACAGCTAGTTTTCTATTTCCTGTATTGGCCATGTGAAAATGGTAAGATCATATTACCAAAATATTAATATTGCTGAGCCATCTTTTAAAATTGTTTTCAGGGATGTTGTGAAATTTCTTTTTTTTTAACATAATGTACAGAGTACTGGATTAATTTACGCACAAGCTGTTTTGTCTTAGTTTGTACTACCAACAGTTCTCTCGGTGAAGATCACTCCCACTGGTGAATGACTGAGAGAAGAGATCCTTGAAGGCAGCTTTTTCCACTTTGCCCTGTAGAGCCTTCAAACTTCATTAGAAAATCATTATGTTCCAGCAAATAATCCCCTCTCACCATACAGGCAAGAAACAAGAAGTTTGTATCTGTAGATTCTGCTTTAAGAAATTTTTCTTGTCTCTTAAATAGTTGGACCAATGACAGGTGAAGACATGTATTTTTATTAAAGAGCAAGGGAAAGAACAGTATTTTCATTTCACAGCTCCCCCCACCCCTCAGAATGAAAGGCAATCTATTGACCTACTGTTGATGATAGTGCACTTGAAGGACCATGATGTGAAACAAAAAAGATAAGCGAAAGAATCAAGAGACATCAGCTTTGTGGGTTGAAAGGATTAGTGTGTAAGTTGAGATGTTTTTTTTAAATAGCATACAAAAGTAATGTTCAGGGAGGAATTTAACTCTCTTGAGTATAGAAAAGACCCCAAATATTTTCTTAGTAACAGTATAAAAATCTGTATACATGGTTATGTACTTTCCTGAAAACGTCTGCAAGCAAGATATGTTGTGTAATGAATTTATGCCTACGTACAGTATTTTTTTTGTGGAAAAATTAATATTCTTTGCCATGTAGCACTTAGGAACATAAAGATGACATCCTAAATGTGACTAGCCCGCAAAAATTTGTGGTACGTATTTCACACCATGTATTGAGCAAAAAGCTGATAGTGTTCTTAGTTTAGGCATTGCTGAGGTGGAACAGAGATACTTCTCTGATTAACTTGCTTCAGTATCAAATTATCATGACCTTGTATTAGGAAATTATTTCTCTTACTGGAAAAGATGCCCTTGTCCAGAAATGAGAGCTATCGGAGGTTATTAGAGAAAATGCAGATATTTGGGATGTCGTAGGTTTAGTCTCAAAACTTGCTTAGACATCTGCAGCACTAAACAACTCACTAACAGGGTGAAGACTTGTGTTCTTAATGCTTGATACAAAAGAAGTTCCCAGCGAGGGATAGATGAGTAAAACCTGAGGGTTCCTTTTGAATTGCTGTTTTAGTTCATGCTGCATTATTGAATACGGAGACTGCTGACTGGATGTTACTTTATACACCAGTTCATGCATCAAAATATATAAGAATTAGACAGATTTGTGAATAAATCTTTCAAAGGATTTCTTCAAACAGTCCTGTTTTCAAGATTGAGCACACCAATTTCATTGGTAGCATTATGGTTCCTTCCTTTGCCCTACTCCTTCAGGAATTCCTTTACATTGACTAGAGCAAAGCAAGAAAAGAATACTTTTATCTTTACAATGATTGCTTATCAAGTCATAATGATAAACTTTTAAAGTAACTACTTTCATATAATATTCCATTTTATATGTATCTATATGCTTCTGTAAACTCATTTTTAGAGGCTCAGGTATTTAGTCTTTGGATAGAACCACTGTAGGATACCAGTATGTTGAGAGCATATCTGGGTTTGTTCATCTAAGAATAAATATTTGATTGTTTTTTGAGAGGGCCTCAATTATCCAGTCATCAGGTGTAAAATGAGTAAGTTTCAATGCCTTGTGAATTAAAAGAATGAAAGGAGGAACATGAGGGGACGGGGGTGAAAGGAGGAC
>VWZZ01000692.1:0-44095 GCA_013399095.1 Psophia crepitans
TAATGATTCCATGATTCTATATTCCAGCCAAGGAATTCTGTAGATATGCTCAGACCCACAGAATAAGACCAAGTGTCCCTCTAATGCTTACAGATCCAAGGCTGTGTAGAAGGATAGAGTTTTGCCCTATTTAATAAAACTAAGTACATCTAATTTTGTGATGAATGTTGTGTCTGTTGCTGATTAATGGAAGCAAGGATGGTAAAATGAGATAGGAGAGGCACCCTCTGTGTAAGTTCTAGGCTGGCTGCAGCGTGGTGTCTACTACCATCAGAGATGGCAAGTACGTGTGGGCTTATAATGTAAAATGACCAAGAATTTCACACAGCAACCGTCAATGTGTGTTTATTATACATCTGCATATGGTAGACCAAACTACATGCCATCAGTTCATTTATATCAGATGACTTTGAACCAAAAATATTCACTCTAAATTGAATTATTTAGAACTTATATTTGGTAACATGAATTCATGGGTATAAGTTCCGGACAGAAATCCCTAAAGCCATTTCACACACCCCACTGAACAGTCATCAGACTGGTTTACCGCTATTCTGGACTGGATTTGGGCCATGTAAGCTGCCATGAAACACAGTTTATGTCATTCATCAGATTCACTAGTCATCACATTTCCCCTTCAGTTGTCAAAGGTAGATATTTCCATTTCCTCACCCTGTTCCTGAGTGTCAGAAATGAAATTTGTTGTTTTACTGAGATTACTGGTTCTTTATTTTCTTTCTTTACCTAATAAGGGTGGGGTTTTTTCCCTGATAATGTGTTTGTTTTGAATATTCATTTCTTTGCAGTATCTTGCAAATATACTTTGTACTGAAAAAGGAATAATTACATCTATTTCTGTTTCAGCTTTGCTGTTCTTGGACTCATTCTGTTGCTGAGTTGACCTGACATATTCTTAGCTAAGTAAGGCAAGTTATTAGCAATTCTAATGTGCTTCATTTGAAACCCATATGCAAACGGAAAAAGTTTTAAAAATATAAGGAAGAGTAAAATACTGATCCCTATAGGATAATCACTTTCAAAACAGATGGAACATCGTCATAGTCAGTCTTTTTATTCTGGAAATTGTTTTGCTTGGGAGAGCTGAAGGATTGGAAGAGACAAGAGATATTTAGCTTTACCTCTTTGTTTTCACACTTATTTTTAATCATTGTTATCTCAATGTTCCAGTTCCATACTCAGTACTCAATTATTGCTCTTTCTGGACTGGATTTATGTTCTCGATGTTATTGTGTTCTTTATCATAAGTTGTCCAGTGATGCTCATTTTCCCCTTAAATCTCAGCTCCTGGAGTCAGGTTATTATGTGAAACATGCAAAAACCTTTTTTTTCTTTTTTTTTTCTTTTTTCTTTTTTTTTTTTAAGCAACTGTACAGCTATCCCAGGTTGTTCTAAAAAGCTTTGAAATCATGAAGTTTTATGCTCCCAGCATTAGAACTCAGTATTTTCAGTTTTTAAAACATGATCTACCACCCAAACCATAATTTGGGGTCTAATTTCTGCCTCAATAACTCTTAAAACCTGTTTGATATTTGTTATCTTTCTATATGATGTTATGAATATATTAAAATTCTTAAAACCTGGCGTCTCTACTGTATGTCTATTTCCACCATGAAATTTGAACCATAGAAGCTGTCACCATGATGATAATCAGTACCAAACCCAAAAGTGTTATTATGCCACTTCTGATTACAGGTGTGGCCATAAGCACAGAGGACTGGGAAACGTGAGGGATCATCTTGCGTGAGTTTCTGTTGTTTCAGCTGGAAGTTCCTGGAAGCATTCAGGAAAATAAATTTTCCATACACATCCTAAAGAGATTCTTATGGGGTAAGTAACTCTATGCTGTCTTCGCATCTCCTCTCTGAAATCTGGGCCAACAGGATGTCAGGTAAAGGCACAGTCTTGCCAATCTGTGGAAAAAGAAAAAAGAGGAACATTTTATATCTTCAAATCTTTTAAAGTATGCAAAATACTCTATTTTTCTATTTTAGACTTGCCACTGATTCAAAATTGCATATTTTGTTTACATGAAATTCTGACAAGACTCCTTTATGACAGAAGTGTTTAGATATTGACTGAAATTTTTTGCTTGCATCCCTTTTCTGAAGAATCCAGGCTACAAAATCAAAGTTTTAAGCCATACAAAGTAGGAAAGCAGCCTCTGATGTTTGGCTAGAAGAAGCGAGTGAGTGGGACTGTTTTTATGAGGAAGTGTTTAGGTAAATGAACACATTGTGCTTCTCTGTTGTATTTAATGTCTAGACAGGGAAAATGTAACAGTAAAATTTTTTATGCCATTTTTTCTCCAAAAACATATAAGAGCATTTAGAGTATGCAAATCTTTCTTTTGATCTCTGCTACTTACAGGAACCCCACTGATATAGGTCCCGTTGCCTCCTAATCTTTAATGCTTCCATCTTCAAATGGCTCCATTTCACTTCTGCCCCAGCAAAGGTAGGCACTTATTTTCACATTTTAAATATGGGAACATGGGGTTAGGTTTTAACAACCCTGAGTCCCAGGAACAAAATAGAACAGCCTGTAGGGAAGAATCCCAGGTTAGATTATTTTACATTAAATATAAACAGAACAAATGAGCAACATGGTACTGGGGACAGGTCTTTGCTTTGCTTCTTTCCAGCAAGTGTCTTCAATATGTAGAGCACAATTTTGACTCCCAAAAATTCTCAAGAGCAAATAGAAACTGATTTTTCTTATAGGTCAAAGGTAGGCACTGGGCTGCTGGAGAAAAGTACAGAAAAAGCTGATCTGGGATGAAGGGAGGAACACGTAGGAAAGAGGGGGGCTCAGAGACTGAGTCTTGCTGCTGCCGTGGCTGCTGCGGGACCAGGGAGGAACCCCGGGGGCCGTGATCCAGCTGCCTCAGTGGGCTGCTTCCCTGCCAGCACGGATCCTTCTGTCCTTCAGCTGCTGCTACCCACCTGGCTCTGGGCGATAGGGCAGTACCCATCACGCTTCTCGAGAGCAGTTTTACTGGCCTAAGCATCTGCCTGGTTTGTCTTGCCCACAGCTAGCTTGAACAGTGTAAAAGGGAAATTGTTTTGTGGATGCATCAGGATCACGTGGAACAATTCCCATATTCATATAGCATCTCTGGGACAACTCCAGCCATTGTTTCAAGGCAACTTCATATTAGGAGATGTTTAATGTGTTTTAGCTCTTTTTAATGTGATTTGGCAGCTGGGCATAAGAACAACAAATCAGACAATGTGCCATCAGCCAGTTCACCGCGTGCCAGGGTTTGGAAATCTTGGCTGTGCGGCACCTTTTGTTTCACACACTCATCTCATAGCTTTGGTGAGCTCTGCCTGGCCTGGCCTCCCTCACCCTCTGGACGATACCACAGCCTCTACTTCCCAAGCTGGAAAGGCCAACAGGATTCGGGTGTATTGGCCCTAGCTGGTGCCCCATGGGACCCTATGCTGTTACAGCTGAGCTCAGACCACGCGTTTCTAGGTTTACCAGCCCAGGCCTTGACGTCCTGCCAGGGAAAGTGTAAGTATTCATGTTGGCTCATTTAGCGAAAGCATGTTGTGCAGTTTACAGATAGTAATTTCTGTTTGCTTTTGACTGATATGATGTCCAGCACTGCCTGGCTGTTATTTTCCCTCCAAAGGCAGGTCTGAAGAGGGCTCGAGAGGCAGGTGCTCAGCGGGCACAAACCAGCACTGATGTGTTTATGTCAGTGAAGCGTTACTGTTTTACCGTAGCTACAACATAGCCCTTCCTGAAAACGCTTGCCCTTGTCAGTGCCCACGCGGATGATAACAGGGTAACTGTGCGTTGTTACTCACAAAGTTTCTTGCCTGCATTTGCTATAGCCTTTCCCCTTCCCACACCCTGCTCCTGCTGGACGGCTGTCGTTATTTATAGATTTCAGTAATGTTTTTCAACAAATCTGTCTTCCCCAAACATTCATTTAGGTTTGCCTGAATTTTATGAGACCCACTTGGAAATGTTGAATAAAATTCTGACTTGCAATGCTGTCTAGACCTGTGCTAAACCTCCAGGGCATTGTGGATGACAAGTGACAGCTTTTAAGATGAACTTTTTCTAAGGAAGGTTTTTAATCCTCCTAAGGAAACCCTTATGAATCCAAAATTATAATGTATTTCTTTAAACTGTTTGATCTGGAAGCTTTTCTGGGTTCCTGTTCTCTGCAAGAAAGGTTTTTCCTCACACATATTTACGCTTTCTTTTTTCCTCATGTTTTCTTGCAATTTTGACAGTAATAGCTTTGAAATGTGTGAAGATAACTAACTGCTCAGATATCTAACTACATACTCAGGGGCTAAAGTACATGTTATTTGAAAGTTTGCTTGTTTGCTGGAGAAGAGTGCTTTTTTTCCCTCTGACTTAGTTAACTCTTCCAAGCAGCAGTGCAGGGAGGGCGGGCAGGCCTTTTGGCTGACTGGACTGCAGTTTAGGCTTTTTAATCATTTCAGCATGAGAATGCACGAGGTGTAAATGTTGCCTCGGTTTGACTGTTCTGTCTGCTACTTTACCCACAAAATATGTTACTCAAAGTAATTTTTTTCACTGTAAAGAATGAATAGGCTATTCTGTAACATCCTGTGCTGTGAAAGGAAGGTACAGTGGGATGAATTCAGGCAAAGTAGAAATTTCCAATTCCAGCAAGATACCAGCTGGCCTGCTTTGCAGTGCCTGGAAGGTTTCGGGGGAGTGGTGGTGGTGTCCTTGCTTGCCTTGATGCTATCTGCGTGTGAGGCAGCAACTCCCCAGAAGCAGCAGCAGGATGCTGATGTTCAAAACAAAGCAGTGGTGGCATGGCATGCTGCTGCACAAAGGGCACCCACAGGAGCCGTGAAGAGAGCTATACCGATTTGTACGTGCTGGTGGATGATACAGCCCCCGATTGCTCTGTATGAGCTAGCGCTGCTCAGCTCTCCTTTTGAACAAGGCTAGGAAGAAAACAATGCTTTATTCGTCCCTGCCTCTTCCACCAGATAACATGTTTCTTTTGAAAAGTTCAGGGGTCCCCATGTTTTGCAGCAGTAAATACTCTACCATGCCCAAGTTGACTATGCTGTGTACACGTAGCAGAGACTTGCTGGACCTAAGCTAGGAAAAATCTCTCGGGATGCTTTTCCATTGCACATCCTTGAGACTCTCACAGCTCATATATTATCCAGGCAGAAATAAATGCACACAAAAAGTGCGCATGCACTATGAATCTGATGTGTTCAGGATGTGTCAGAACTTCCGCACAAGCTATACAGGTGACAAAAGCATGTGTAGCAAGTCAGATACATTCTGGATGTACTAGATTTACTGTGCATACACAAATTGTCTCCACAGTGCACGCAAGGACTCGATGATCTGTCACAGATGAGTCATAGTCACTACACGTGAACCGCAGAGTTGAGATCTGGCTAGCTGTCAGCTCCCTCTGAGCTCATGTTTCTGGGAACCAATGGTCTAAATAGATGGATGAAAAGTGCCACCAGGGGAGCAGAAGCTCAGAGTGTGGGCTCAGAGGATTACCAGAGCCATAGTAGGGACCAACAAAAATTCTCAGTTTAGTGAATTCTGGTTAAATATCCCACCCATTGGATTATTTTGTCAGGACACATAATTTCACAGTTTTTTGTTGTGTACTCTAAAATATTTGTTTCAAAAGTAAATTAATGTAGATTGGGGAAAATGCCACACACTAAAATTGTCATAAGAGAAATCAAGAGTCAGCAGCTCCTCTGATCTGTGTGATAGGGGGCGATTAAATGAAGCAGAAGCCTTCATGAAGCCTGCAAGGGACTTTGATCATGCTGAGCATGGAGGGAAGAAACCCAGAGAATCAGGCATGCTTTTTAAAGAAAGTCTCCCTGCATGCTACTGCTGGAAAAGTTAATAAGGAATTACCAGAAATTTTTATTTATGGTATCTATATTCTGCAATTGTGATACTGCCTGAAGATGCCCGGCATACAGAAGATACTGTAAGGACTCACGCTGCCACTGTAGGACCTAGTTAGCCAGGTCATTCTCTGCATCTGGTGTATGTTCAACCACCCTGTGGTGACACTATGATGGCTCTGTAAGTCTGTATGTTTTAGTAGCCTCTGCTCCTTGTTCAGACACCTATAGCTGTGGGCTACTGATTTGGGTAAACTGTTCTTTCATTAGTATGCTTCATAGTGCTATTTCAAATCTACATTTGAAATTGCTTGGAAATGAAAGCAAAACAGTCCCATCAGTTTAACATATTCTAATATTAAAATTAATACTCTAATCAAAGCTTCATTCCTGCATGGAGGCATTTACAGTGAAGAGTGAGCTGTCCAGAGTTCACTGATTTTTCAGAAAGGAGATTATAAACTCTGCATGTCAATACAAACAAAAGGAATTGATCTATCAACCTCTGTTTAAATTACTTTTAAAACATAGGTGTTGAGGGGATAAGGCGTAGATGGAAACAGACCCCTGCCTCAGAAACGGCCGACCCATCAGGATGCAGAATACTGAAAAGGTCATCCTGAAATGGCATAGGACTGTATTTCATAAAATATAGGCGTTACATTTCTGGAACCTCATTTATGTGACAAAATCTGTGACAAGAACAGAGGTTGGCACAAAATCAATATACTCAGGCAGGGACTGTAATAAATAATAAAAATGAGGAACAACATAAATTTTAACCTGTTTTCATTACAAGTTAAAGCCGGTCTGATTTCCTATGTGATTTCTTGAAGCTCTATAATTTCCAAAGAAACATCAACAAAGGTATAATTTTCATTTTGGATGAAAGGTGTTAAGACAAATATCAGAGAAAGGGGTGTGTGGGGGGGTGATGTTCATCTCCTTCACTTGCACTTGGGTGTTACCAACAGGAAAGGAGTTGTGGAGGAAGAGTCAGGAGGCGGGGGGGTCCTGCCATATACCATCACTGCCTCAGTCCTCTGGGGGCCAAGGAGTGTCAGCTGTCCAGGCGTTCTTCAGTCCCAAGAAATCTGTTTTACATAGTGTTGAGCAACTTCTCACCCATAAGATGCTGTGCCATAGCACAAGCTCCAGTTTCAACCATCTCTTGACAGAGGCAGCTCAACATCCAGATCCTGACACCTTCATTTGCCAGTCAGATGTACCAGTAATATCAATTAACAAGCATAATCCTCTTGTGCTAATCTGTCGCTATCCTCTAAAATGTCAGCAAAACTGCTGCTATGAAATGATAAATCCATTAGTTGCAATTTTATCAACCCAAATGGACACGAGCTCCACAGCCTGGCTCAGCCCGTGGCGGCAGTTGTCTCCCCGAGGCCTCCTTGGGCAAGATGAGTGACTCAGCTTCCCTGGTTTCCCTCCCCCGGGGAAGCAGGGAAAGTCGAGCCCGGTCCTCCACAATACGTCTCCATTTAGATTGACAACTTCCCGTGACTGCGGGGTTAACCTTGTTATGACAGCACAGCTGCAGTTGCCATCTCTCCCCATCGCACACGATAGCACAGCCTTCCCAAAGTAATAGCAGCTCTCGGAATCACAAATTACAGCAAGTGTTTCATCTCTTGTGTTGTTATTCAGCCCCAAACGACTCTGACATCAGTTTATAATGGTGCAGACGTGCTTTTTTTTGGTTTTCTCCTGAACGAAATGTTAGCAGGGGACAGCGCCTGTTATACTGGTTCTATTTTGTCATTTTGGAGTGAAAAATATGAATCAGTGTCCACTTTCATGCTCCTGTTTGGCAAGTGCTTTGTTACTTGAACACCATTTCCACCCTCCCATCAAAAGTAATAGTGTTCAGATGCATCTGTATGTCACTGTACATTGCATACACTTCTGCCTGGATAAAAGACATCTTTATTATGCAAATGCTATTTTGAAATTGTGCTTTTATGTGGCATGTACACCATTCATTTTTTTTGTTTTCTTTATTAGCAGAGGATTTGGTTATATTTTTTGTAGAAAGAAAATAGTGTGATAGAAAGACTGATGGTACCCATGGACAGTGTAGTTTTCATTACTGTCAAAATATTTCAGGTAGAGGGCATGTTTAATTAGATCTACATTTCTCAAACCCTGCTTTAGCACTTTCCTTCTGTCACATTACAACTCTTGTCAAGCACAACTCAGCGTTGCAGGATTGGATCTCTGACCACTGATCATTTTTTTCAAGTGTTAGCAGACCACTGTATTCTCTCTTTACCTTCTGGATAATTCCCTAGTTAAATACACTTTCTGGATAAACATCACTCTACCTCCTGGATAACTATTATGTGATGATCATTACTGCCCAAATGTCTATGCTACAATTTAATGCACAAAAACCATGATATATCTGGGTGTCTTAGAACTGGCTATTATTAGACAGAACTAAATTTTGTATGTGGATATTTTTAGTGTTGACAAATGTAGAGTGCAGCATTATTAAATTTCTTCAGTTGCCCTCTGTGTCTCAGGAATGTGCCAAACTCAGTACAGCTTTTAATTGCTTCATTCTCTACTCGGTAATTTTCCTGCTGTTATTAGTGCGGGCTGCTCAGCAATCACTCGGAGCCAAGGCGTTTGTTGGAGATTTCCTTTGTGTAGTGTTTGTGTTCTGCCTCTCAGCGCTCTGTAATGCAGTTCTGCACATGAATTTCTGCTCTACAGTGTAACTGGTTCCAACTGGCACTTGCAAGAACTCGGGGAAAATATATTTCTTCATGAAAGAGGTTTTATAGCTATAACTGGACCGTATTTCTTAGATGGCTATGCAAAAAGAGCTTAAAAGATTTGGAAGATCTGTTAACACATTGCAGATATATGATTTTCAATCACATGGGGAGGGAGGAAAGCAGGTAGGGGAATAACAGCATCAAGCAAACACCCGCAGGCGTTGCACTGCCCTGGGTTGGAGAATCCTGGCCTGTAGAGTTTTATCCCTTCTACAGGTATCTATTTTTCTATCTATCTATCTATCTATCTATCTATCTATCTATCTATCTATCTATCTATCTATCTTGTGTAGAGTTGTAATGGTTAGAGCTATATAAAATGCAGAGGGGCATAAAATCCATGCAAATAATGAACTAGAATATTTTTATACAATATATCTTGGTTTCATCAAATTTCAAATAACAACCTAGTTATTGGAAGCTGCAAATCTATACACTCTTCTGACATGAAACCATATAGGAACATAATGATTAAGAGTGATTTACCACTATACCGAAGCAATGGATGCACAGTGGTTGGACCAAATTCAAATTTTATTGCAAAGTTCCAAGTTAGAAAAATGGGACCAGTGCTACATACTGAAAGGTACTAATTTTGCTGACAGCTTATTGTCACTGTTCTGGAGGTTCTGGAGGTAGTATTGAATCCAGAGTGTCATAGTCTTTGGGTTGTGATGGCAGATGATTTTAGCACAGTGTGGATAACCAGCTGTGGAAGGGCATGGCTGTGTCTCTCTGAAGGCAGCTGCGAAGTGAATGGCTTGCAAGTTAGCAGATTCATACTGAAGGGAGAAAAGTTTGGTTTCTTTCCTTGAGGCAACCAATGCAACCCAAAATGTAAATAAGAGAGCTCAGGCATTCTGGAGAGGTCCTTCAGAAATGCATATTGTAATGTCAATGTCTTCTCTAAGTGATTATGCAGCCTGAAACTTTGCCATTAAGTGCTTGGCAAAAGTATTATGCTCTAGCTCTCCCTACTGGATTATTATTACACAATTTCTGTGTTTAATGGGTGTGAAGTATTGTGTTAAACAATTAAACAGATAATCCAAGCATCTCACTGTATTGTATAGGTTTTTCACACTTTATGTACATTGCAACAGATATGCCTATGGTTTGTTTCATTATTTTGCTGATTCTTCTTTTTTTTTTGCAATATATCAGAAAAAAGTATGCTGTTTCTACTGCTGCAGTTTATGAAGAGCCATTCTAGAACATGAGAATATTTATTTTGGCTGTAATTTCCAAAAGTACCTAGGTGATTTTTAAAAACTTAAGGTAATTTTTAAAAGCGAATTAGGCTCTTAGAAACCTGAACCTCAGTGACTTTCACTGAAACTTGGTTGTCTGTCTGAAAAATGTTTTAGTTACATTTAACTACATACTATTCTTAATTTAATTGATTTTCAAAAGCTAATGGAGGAACTAATCTATACAGATTTCACATTTCTGCTGCACCCAGTTGTGGTTATCCACTTTTTCCAAGGGAAAAAGCAGGTAGAGATATTTTAGGTGCTTTTAAATATGCATAGGTTAGATTTTGCCTGTCTCTTCTAGTATGACATCTGGTATTTCAGGACTTAGCTAAGAGAAGGCAGGATCTTCACTGAGAAAAATTTAATTAAAATATGTTTACCTATGTATTGCAATAAACTAGTCTTTGCTGGCAGCAAGATGACCTTTTTGACTCATTATGCCAAAGAAAGTGTATTTATACTTTTACCCATTTGATGACCTAATGATGGGCTTATAACATAAAGTTTCACGTTTCTTCTGAGATATGATATAGTCTGAGAAAGTTTACAAAGAATATAGTCATACACTGACTGAAAATGCAATAATTTGCCTTATCAGATACTTTAAGAGAACAAGTTTTGTTGTTTTTTTGTTGGTTTTTTTTTCATTTTGCTTCACTGCAAAAACCTGTACAATAAATGAAAACAGAATGTTTGTCAAGTGCCTATGGTCCATACTAAGTATTACTGTTAGAATTGAAGTTATTTTATTATCACTATAAAATCCATAGTCTTGAATTCATCCAGATTAAATGAGATATGCCTATTCTGCCAAAGTTAAAAAAAGGACCGGAGACCAGTCCCTATGCGTGCAAGCAAGAGGCGCTAAAACTCTAAAGTCCCCAAGAATGTGGCAGGCTTATATTTAGGAAGTTTGTTGGTGAGGGCCAAAGCAAACTGAGGTAATGAGATAATAATTAAGCATGCAGAGATGAGGGGACCAGTATTCAGATTTTTCTCTTTAATTCTTTTTTCTTTCTTTTTTTTTTTTGGGGGGGGGGAGGAAGGGGAAATGTTGTGTGGGGTTTTTTTTAAGCACAGTAGATATTCCCTAGGATGCCTAGAAGATTAATCCTTTAAATCTACACCATCAGATAACTTAGACCCTGATTCAGTCCTGGCTCCTTGTCTCCTTATGCACAATTTAAGGCAGTTCATTCCCGAGCTGTCTCTACACAGCACATCAGCTAATTCCTTTTGAGAGGAAAACATGATGCAGATCTGGGAAATGGTCCTAGAACCACCCCTGCACCATATGGATGCAACTGCAGGAGGTTGGACTGCCTCAACTCTCTGCACACCTCCAACAGGATTCCTGCAGTCTTTGCACCCTTATCTACTCTTTTCTATCCTCATGTGGCATCTGAAGCATTTTAATCAAACCCTACAAGGAGTAAAAATCCCACTCACTGTGGACACAGAGCTTTTACCTGACATAGACACGGTGCATTGTGGGGCAAGCATGGATCTCTCTCTACCGCTGCACATGGGGACCAAGAATTTTGCAGTGGAATAGATGCTTTCAATAAGTTTAATGACAGGAGATGCCAAGCACAAACTGAGATTTTAGGTGGGCTGAATTTCTGAGCAGTCTGTTTCTCCATGAGCAGAACAAGGGGACTCCCAGTTTAGGCACTTTAGTTTGGTACTAGAAGATACATTTCCTGAATCTTGGCTAGTGTAAAATCCTACTCCTACACAAAAAAACCGAATAAGTAAGCAGTGACATTATTGAAAAAATATCTGGGCCTATAAATCACTCAGTCTGTACAGACCCTCTAGCCCATTCTATTTTTTTTAAATTTTTCTTGCCATTTTAAGTGTCCATTAATTATATTAACGTGTTTTACTGTCATAAGATGTTTTCATAGGATAAATCAGTGGATTAGATCAAAGAAAAAGAGATTTTTATTTCACCTGGATGCTGTCTGAGAAGTGTTTAATAGTTCTAAAATACTGACTCGTAGTATGCACTCTTCATTTCATAACTGCTTCTTAGTGGCCAGCAACTCAGAAGGGGTAGGATTTGCAATGGAGCTCAGCATGAGCTCCCAAAGCTGGGCAGTGGCATAACCTAAGTGGTTAAGGTGGTATGAGCTGCACAAGGAACTATAAGCATGGGAAAGGACGAGTTGTACCTCCGTAGCTGAAGAATATTAGCTTGACTCTGTCTACCACAGGTTTTGTCCAGCTAGAGCGAGATATTAAAAAGCTAGAGAAGATATAGAGGACAGAGAAAATAAAGCTAAGCAAATGTATTTTGAGACACAGAACACAACTTAGTCAATCTGTGGAAAAGCAGTTTGAGGGATTACTTTGATTATATTGATAATGTCTCCCAGTGGAAAAATGTCTAGGTACTAATTACTCTGTAATATAACGGAGAAAAACCAGAACTGGTATGTGCATGCTATAGCTGCGTGAGTTCACATGAGAAATAACAGAGTTTTGATTCAACGGTGATTAAAAAGTGTAGTAAACCACATGCATAAGTGATAGATTTTTTCCATTTCTGATGTCTTTATGTTAGTCCTTAATAAAACAACCTCTTGCCTTAAAGACGTTCACCTTAGCAGAGCTGTGCATTAACATAGCTATACTGATTCTGTGACAGCTTGTTTCACAAGTGTATTGGGCAGTACAGAAAGGGATCCAACCCATTAATGCAATTACTTGTAAGTCATAGTGATATGTTTGAGAGACAATCCAGCCTGAAGACAGAAAAGATGAGCAAATGTATAAAGCCATCTGTCAGGATAGGAATTTGAAGTTTAAATGGGTGTGTAAATTTTTGCTCTTCCAAAATAATTATACATAGCACCTTTCAGCTAATCATGTCCTTATAATATCAGTTGCACAGAAGAATAAGTAAGCATACAGGGTGATTAAAAATAGATCTTAACTAGCACTTGACACTGAGCTTGCACTTTCTTTTAGAAAACAGTTAAGGTTGTTTCTAAACTGGCTGTTCTCACATTGGGCAAGTCCCCTAGGATCCAGGAAAACTCCATCTGGTCGCTACTCTTTCTTCATTCCTCCTTTCCCTCTCCTGTTTTCTTTCCTCAAAAATTCTTTCCTCTCTGGCAGTCACAGGGGAATATATCATTTACTCTGACCCAATTAGAATAAAGAGAGAGAAAGCAAGTGGGGCACAAAGGCTGCAACCTTAAGTAGGAATGGCGTGCTGTGCATGTGTAGGAGAGAACACCACAGATTTTATTGCAGAGAAAAAAAAGCCTGCCCTTCTGCTTCTTGGTTTTGTTTTTTGGTTTGTTTGGTTGGGTGTTTTTTTTTTTTTGTGTGTGTGTGTGTGTGTGTTTGATTGATTGATTGGTTTTTTCCTAATTATGACCATGACTGTCTAGATGAATGTGGAAAAAAAAAATTAAAATGTTGATCTGAAAAGAGCAAAGGCATCCCAACTTTATAGTAATATCAAGAGCCACCTACAGAATTTATGGCTTATTGAATGGACCCCTGACGCCTATATACATCTGATCTGACATAGAACTATAGTGTTTAAAAACAAAACTCTACACCTGCAAGAAACTGATGAATGGAAGGACAGATCCATGAAGCGCTTTATCAGCTCCCTGCCACTTTCAGTATGGCAACCAGTAAAATCTCACTTATTCTGACAAGGAAAGAATCATTAAAAATACATGCATCTGGTGGAGAAACTGGGATAAAGATGGCCTGCTAATGGCGTCATATATCAGTATGTGACCTGCTGTGGAAAAAGAAAAACCTGTAGAAAACAACCCTTTAAGAATATTTATAGGAACTAAAAGAACTTTATTATATCATCAGAAAAGCCATAAACATGTCTTAAAAGCATTTTAGATAGACTATTTAAGGGAAATAGTATTTTTAGTAGTATAACCTAAATGCAAACACTTAATATGGACCTGAATTAAAACAATAATCTACAAAATAAGCCTATAATAACTGGACAATCACATTGCTGTCAAAATCTGTTGTCACACTTTTATGATAATATATCCTGCTGTTTGATTGAACTCATTTTATGTTCCTTACATGTATTTCATGCAAAAGCCACTTGCATGATGTTTACGTGCATTTAATGTAAAGCCTGCTAAGTGACAAATTTTTTGTCTTCTTCCACAACCAAGACTTGGAAATAAAATGTCTGCTGCCTGCTGGCTGATCTTTGATCCATGATCCTCACTTGTGGAGCAAATTTGGACTGCAACAAATAGAAATAGTGTTCTGTGTGGGCTGCGACTAAACTCGTTTCAGCACATTTGGGTGCTAAACAAGTCAGACCTCGTTTACTGAGTTTCTGACCGGAGTCTGGAAAAGTGAGACAATGGAGCAAGAGCAAAATGTCCCTAAAACATATGCATGAAGCAATTTTATTTTTTTTTTCCTTCCTCCCCCCCTGCCATGGCTTACTGACAGAAGTGATGTATCGAATGTATTGCATGATATGATTTATTAATACTGGTAATTCGAGTAAGTTCAAACAATATGTTTTTCACACAATGGAACAATGATAGCATATAAATATGTGGGTGTGCATTTGTTCAGAGCACAGACACAAAATATACAATGAATATATTAATCCAAATCAATTGTCTTCTAGAAGGAAAATGTGCTGTCAACCAAGGACCATGTGTATGCTAGGCAGCTTTTTCACAGGAGGGATGCTTCTAACACACCAGCACAAGAGAATGGAACTTATTTGGCCCCTTTCTTCAAGCTGTGTTTTTCTGTTGTGGTTATTTCCCTTTTTTTCTTGCCTCCCTTTTAGCAGATTGAAGATGGATAGGAGGAATGATTGTGCTGCTCACTCCATTTTACCATGAGTTTTGCGACACTTTTGTTTCTCTTAAAGTTCTAATGAGTGGAAGGACTATAACTGTGCTGAAAATTCAGCATTTATTTTAGGGAGAAAAAAAATAAATCTATGTCTGGTGGCTGCAGAAAACACTTCAAAATAAGATCCTTCTGGCTTTAAAATGGACCAGAGTAAAGAAAGTCTAGTTCAGAAATTATTACAAAGTCATGTGTGTACATCACTAAGATGAATTTTAGAGGGGAAATGAGAACGGGATTTGATTTATCATTTTAAAACACTGCTGTATTTTAGTCTGAAGAAAGAGAAGAAGAGCCAGAATAAAAAAAAAAAATATCAGAAAAGATGATAAAGAAGAGGTGAGGACATGGAAAAAATGAATGGCAGCCAGGGAGTGATAATGAATATAGGGTACAGAAAGTGTTTTTCTATTCTTGTCCCCGACCATTACTCTGATCATATTTCTAGACTAAGAAAAAAGATGTACTATCTTCCCAAATAAAGCCTTAAAAGGAATGGTGAAGTAGTAAGAGGGAAAGGTAGAAATGACAGTTAAGAGGCTTTTTGTCAAGTATGTAGCCTGCCACAGGAAAAGAAAAAAAAAGAAAAGGTTTTAAATTGTTCTGGAAGAAATGCAAGTTATCTTTATTCTGTGCATTTTCCCCTTTAATAGTTTACGAGAGGATAGGCTGAGAGGAAAAATCACATTCTTATGCTAGTCAGTGCAATATTAGACTGAGGCAATTTTTTTTTCTTTTTTATTTTTTTTAACAGGCTTTCAAATGCCTTTCTTACTGATATGAAATGTAAACTTGTATATATTCACCCAGAGCAAGATGTGCAGCTCTTCTGCCTCCCACTGATAAATCAAGGCAAACAAGCTATGCTGTGAGACCACTTGCTCTGCAGACCGTTCGTGTAGCTCAGTGGATAACGTGGAAGGGCAGCTATTGCGGTGAGTTTGAGAAACCTGCATGAAGAGGGAGTGCTGACTTTCAGATGAACACTGGTTTACAGCTGTACAAATGTCTGACCTGCTGAATACTACAGGATTGGCAAAATAGATTAGAAAAAGTATTTTCTCTCATTAATTTATCTGGTGTTCTTGATTCATTGCCTGCTGCTGAGTTGCATAGCTGAGCACATACACCTCGTAGATAAATTTCATTGATGCATAGATTTAACAGGCAGGGAGCAACCTCTGTAACAGACTAGCGTCTATTCTGCACATGTTTTTATCTGTATTATTACTTTTAGTATAGCCATCTATATGTCTAGTTTGGTCCTGTAGTGCAGCTAGGCAGGTTGTGTTACTTCAGAGCAGATCATGTGCAGGCATAAGCCTGAGAAGTGCTCTTCTCCAGATACTCATTTTTCATTTGTGCATCCTGAAGTTTTAAATTATCCTCTGACAAGCAGAAATCCAGCTTCTTTGTAAAGTTTAGAGTCCAGAATACTGTTCTCATATTTGGCAGAAAAAAGAAACACATTTTCTATGAATGAGGAGAAGAAACACTTAACTTAGATACTCACTTTTCATTATCCATAGTTTAAGGTGTAGTAGCATTGGTCCGGTGCATGAAGATTGGTCATAGAGTTCAGTCTTTAGTACCAAGAAATAGAAATTTCTGTCCTATTGCATATGAGGGAAGCAGTAAGGAAGTACTCCCTCTGGAAGACAAGTAATCAGAACATACCCATGACTACTAAATTTAGGGAAGGAATGTGAAAAATTTATTTCATGGGCATGGTGTTCTCTCTGAGATGCACAATGAAGTGTAGATTGGACAGGGATAATTCACTTTCTTACTTTTTAGCCTGGCCTCCTTAAAAAAAGGAAGTTTGTGTTTGCACGGTGTCCCCTGTGTCCGCTCTCTTTCTGTTTCCAGTTAACGTTTGAACCCATCCATCAGTTTTAGCTAAATGGGATGGAAAGACAGAGATTTTCCAAGATTATTTCAATTCTACAAGTTTCACGACAACTGACAGCTGTTGGAGGAGAGATACTCAAATCAGTACCTCTAGCAGAGGAAAGTCTGAACAACTTGCCTGTCCGTCCATAGCTGTGTATGAAACAAGTAATTGGCAGCAGGTTGCACCACGTTCTCCCAGTCCATCCTGCCAAGGACAGGAGGAAAAGCAGTGGGGCAATGCAGCTACATGGCAGAGAGAGGAGAAGCAACAAAAGCAGTTTTGATGACAGAGCGCAAAAACCTAAATGGAATCAGTCTCCAACACTGCTGCAGCTTGCTGATATTTTTATTCAGTTTTATATTCCCTTTATTATGCACACAGCAATGAATGTGCTACAGAGATTGGGGGTTTTAAGAGTCTTAGAAGAAAGAAAACCTTCTCTTTGAAGCCCAAAATCTTTGCCCTGTTGGTTCTGGAAAGGCTGTTTGATGATCTTCTGGGAGAAAAACAAGGCTGGTCATCCTGTTCTTTATTAAAATGACAGTAACTAAAATGTTGATTTAAGTTTGTAGAAGGATATTGGGGAGGCTACTTTTTCCTTTATACAGAATTCAGAGAAAAACTATTTTTTTCCTGAAAGTTCTCATTTGCAGCCAAATGGTTTGAGGCAGAAATGTGGCTTTTCACAGAAAACAAAAAGTAGATATTGAAACACAGCATTAATCACAGAATCACAGAATATTAGAGGTTGGAAGGGACCTTGAAAGATCATCTAGTCCAACCCCCCTGCCAAGGCAGGACCTCCTAGAGTACATCACACAGGAACGTGTCCAGTCGTGTTGCTGTTGCAACAGCTTTGTAGAGCTGCTGGGTGAGTGAGTTAAACAACATTTTCTGAAGTGTTACAGGTTGTTTACTGAGGTTCCTAGGCTCTACAAAAAACAACTTACTGGCAAGGTCTCAATAGTATTTCTGTTGACAGTGGTTATACGACTTTCTTTTTATATTACGTTATTAGTACTATTTACAAAACTTTTGGTAAACCCCTGCCAATTTTTATTTCTGTAGTGTGTGGTGAGTGTGATAAGATTAGGAATCTGGAGGGCACTTTCTGCGTCAGAATATTTGGTAAGGGAAAGTAGGGGAAGGTAGCACTGTGAAGGAATAACTCTTTTTAACTTGTGATGAGGATTATTAAAATGAAGGGGAATGTGGAAATATAGAGTCAGTTTAAATTGAAGTATTGAAGGGGAAGGAAAAAGTGTTTACTACCTATGGTTCAGGGTAGGGAATCACACTCAGAGATAGCTGAGAGCATTAGATTAGTGGCTGTAGTGATATCAAGGGAATTTTAATTTGTGTAATTTATTCACTCCTTAATAAGGAGGACTGGAATTTTATGTAGAACTCATTTTTCTATCAGTATGTGTTACAGGCAATTCAGCAAGGAAAAACTTCAGACTGAATTTTATTAAGTAAAATGGATATGGTAAGTATCACAGTCATTAGGGATGGATTTTGGATACAAATACAGGTGTATTAACATGTAAACGGTCCAATTTAATACAATCAGAAACATATTAAGTAAAATAAATTGGCAGTGTTTATGAGCAAAGAACTCTGAGGACAAAAAAAAGAAGAATAATTTTCAAAAAGATTGGGAGCATATACTGCAAAGTAAAACCTGCAATATAAATTATTTAAAATCTCCGCGGATGAGTGATAAGTTGTTAATTGCAAGTAACAACAGAGAAGTCAAAAATCTCATGGAGTCAAAAACTTTGGCATGGATATAATGTCACTGGAACAAACAGAAAATGTAGAAAAGAGCATTTGAAGAACAAAATAGAATAAATGAGTCACTATTGCCTGCCCTAGAGGATCCACTGCGGGGCGGGGAGGAGGGAAATATCCCTGTGATGGAGCCGTCTGCTGTGGGTGGGGGATGTGGCAACAAAATAAGTAAAATGAATAAGGAAATAGCAATTCAAGAGAAATTTAAACTTTTCCTTTTCAAGAACCAAGAGCCCTGTTCCTGGTAACCCCTTCCTTATGGCATTGCTTTTGACTTACTGTCTTCCTTATAATACTACACACTACCAAAAGGGAGGACTGATTCTTCAAAACGTCATAGTACTCATGAAGCAGTGCTCACTGTCCCAGGGAGGGGATGTGCACCTCTCTGCACCTCTTTGCACCGAGGTGCTTAGAGAGCTGGAGATGAAAACCACAAAACAGTGATTCATGTGGTACAGACAGCTTTCTCTCCAAAAAAGGGGAGAAGGAGTTAATCCAGTTATTGGTGGTAACAAGCACAAGAGAGAAAACATTAGAGGTATAAGCCTATGGAAGAGATTATACCGATTTTCCAATTTGTTCTTAAAAAATACTCAGTTCAGCAGTTGCAATGCACTTAGGGAAACACTGAACCTCAAACTACTGGAAAGATGTCAGACATAATCTGTTTAGTAGTAGAAAACTGTCTTTCTATGTCTAAAGAAGGACATCTTCACATTTCAGTGGGTGGCAAAGTTTTGCATCAGTGATTTATTTTGCCCTATGATGACCAAAAAAAAAAGTTTAAACATGTTCCAGGCTTCTGATATGATAAATACTGTTGTCAAATTATTGTACAGAACACGGGCACTTCTTATTTCTTTGCCACATCTAACCTGCTTTATTAGCGTTAGACATAATGTGGTACACAATAGAAAATGTTAAAAGTCAGACACATTTTTGCTTCTTTTTTTTTAAATTGATTGAAGCAGCACATAATATAATTAGATGTAGTGTCCAGAGACAAAACTTAGGGTGTGGGTGAATTGGTACAATTCCTAATTATTTCCAAAATAGGGTAAATCATTAAGTTGAGGGATATTCCTGACAAGTGCACAAGCCCTTCCTCCGTCTTCTCTAGCTGCTGTGGCCAGGGGTGTACTGCTTGGGAAGGGAATGTACCTTCAGATTATCTGTGCTTTTTTTTCTTGCCAACTTTTCGGATAGCATCTTATGGTTGCTCAAAATGAAGTATTTGTTACTGCCACACTGTTTATGTCGGAAAGAAATAGTACAAAACAAAGTGCTGCAGCAGGTTGACTATGAACTGCAAGGTTCATTACAGGCAATAGGTAAGGGAAGTGCCTTAAAAACTTTATTACATATCTAAAGCAAAAAAAAAAAAAAAAAGGAAACAAAAAAACCCCAAACCCAAAAAACCCCAAACCCAACATCAACTCACCCATTTCAGAGCAATGAAAAACTTCTGCATTCATAAGATTGGCGAGAATAGTATCATAAGCCTAATAATCAGCTTGTTAGCAATACCTTCAAAAGAAGGTGCCTTTTAGTGAACATAAAGAGGTTGTGAAAGGTCTTCACACTGGAAAAGGAACAATTGGAAAGGTCAAGAAAATGCTACTACTAAGTACTATCTGCCTCATCCATAATCAGTAATAAATTAGAGGAGTGTGTAGCATATTGGATAATTGTGCATACATCTTGGCAGATACGTCTTGGTAATGCTCAAAGCAAAGCATATCTACCATAGATTTTCCTTTAATCTCAGGAGAAGCACATCAGCTGAAGTCTTGTAAGAGAAGAGTGACCTGTTTCTCTTCTGGCAGTAAACATGGTCATATTCTGTACACAAGTATTGGGGGGGGGGAAAGTATATATTTTTAGAAGGAAATAATTAGGAAATATAGCCAATGAGTAAAGTCTACATGATTTGAAGTCAATGGGAGAGAGTGCGGTAAAGATCTCATTCGAAGGAGAGCAATGGAGGTGGCTTATCATGCAGTTTAATTCTGATAATCCAGATGAAAATTATGGAAACTCAATTTGCCTTTTATAATCTAATTTTTACCTGGGTTATGACCAGCAAATGGGGGGAAAACAGTTCCACATTTCTTGAATGTGAATTTTTTAAGGCTTTAGTACCTCGATGACGAACCAATGCTCTTCACAGAATTATTCAAGCCACCCTTAGAGCATCTTTTATCAAATTTGTTTTCTTCACTTATGCTTTTGCTCACTATGCCATTCATCTTATATCTGCACTGCACTTGATCAGCAGGGACCCAATACAGTGCCCTGGATCTGTCTCCATCCCACCCAGGCAAGCAAGAGGGGGAGCCCTCTCTAGCACAGCCATTCCCTGCATCTCAGCCTGTGGCCAGCAAGGCCATGGCCACAAGGGAGGTAAGCAACCTCCATCAGAAACCTGGAAGCTTGATGCCGTGTGTCCTCAGAGGAGAGATCCCCACAACAGGCGTGATGTGTTTGGCTTCACAGTCTCTAGGAGGTGGTTTCCTGTGGGGAAAAACAATAGTTATGTGACTTGGAGTGCCCAAAATAAATGATTGTGACAACCTTCACTGCTCCAGGCAGAAAATGACAGCTTGTTCCTACTCTGAAATCATGATGCCAGCTAGGCACATTGCCCCTTTGGCCTCCTTCATGTCTTGCAAAGGTGGTAGGAGCCCTGAATGGGTGAACAAGGAACTCCTGAAACTAAACTCAAACAAGAAAAGTGTACAAGGCATGGTAGCAGGGGCAGGTGACTTGGGACAAATATAGAGACTCTGTCCAGGTGTGCAGAGATGGGCTTAAGGAGGCAAAAGCCCACCAGGAGTTGGACCTGGTGAGGGATGTGAAAGGGCAACAAAAAGTGTCTCTACAGATATTTCAATAGCAAAAGAAAGACTGGGGAAAATGTGGACCTGCTGCTAAAATGGAGCAGAGAACCTGCTGACAGGAGACATGGAAAATGCCAAAGTGCTCAGGTTCTTCTTCACCTTGATCTTTACTGGTAAGATTTGGCCTTGAGAATCCCAGGACCCTGAGACCTGAGGAGAAGTCTGTAGTAAAGTAAACTTACCCTCAGTGGAGGAGGACCTGGTGAGGGAACATTTAAACAACCTGGATGTACACAAGTCCGTAGGACCTGACGGGATGTGGCTGAGGTGCTGAGACAGCTGGCCCATGTCACTGCGAGATCTCTCTCTGTTATTTGTGAAAGGCTGTGATGATCAAAGGACGTTTCTGAGGACTGGGAGAAAGCAAATGTCAGCTCTGCCTTCAAGAAGGAGGATCCAGGGAACTACAGGCCATTCAGCTTCATTTCGGTCTCTAGGAAACCATTTACAGATGTGAAGTCGACGAAAGTGTCTGGGAGTAGTCAGCATGGATTTATGAAGGGGAAGTCATGCCTGACCAACCTGAGAGCCTTTTATGATAAAATGATGGGCTCAGTGAACAAGGGGAAGTGGTGGACATTGTTTATCTTGACATCAGCAAGGTTTTTGACACTTAACAAATACCTGAGGGTGGTATCATGTCTATAATGTATATATATGTAAGAAGCTATAGACAGACTCTTCTTAGTGCCTATTGCTTCTTGACCTGTCACTGGGCACAAACTGAAATACAGAAAATCTCATTTAACCATAAGAAAACGTTTTACTATAGAGGGTGGTTGAGCTGAGTCACAGGTTGCCCATAAAGGCTGTGGAGTCTCCATCCTTGGAGACATTAAGAAGTGAACAGGACATGGTCCTGAGCAATCTCCTGTAGGTGACCTTGCTCTGAGCGGGGGCATGGAGGTGCCTTTGAGTCCCTGTGGATCTGTGCTTCTGTAACATTGTGGAGGCATACACGGGTTTAAATGATTTTTGTTTTGACTTTGTGAGGCTCATAAGTTCTTCAAGAAAATTTCTGAAAAATAGCTGAATTATTTTTTTCATATAAAATTATTTCATACTTAATTTTAATTATGGAAATATTTGTAATAAATTAAATAACCTGTCTGCAATCAAAGAAGACATCTATGTTTTTAGGAGCTAGAAATAGGGCTAAGAATTCCTGTGTTTAAAAGTTTCCAGGCTGTCATTGCGATAAATTAAGTTTCTAATTAAACACATGCTCACATACACACTCTTGGGTGGGAGTGCTGTGCTTGATCAATAGCCCTAGGCTACACGGTAGCAGGCAGAATTATAGCAAATGGAACTGGATGAATGGGTTTACCTAATGACCACAATATGATTTATTTCATTGGTGGGAAAGGGGGGTGGAAGACATCAAATTGCTAAAAATACTACCCGAGCAAATTAAGATATGATCTTACAGGAGATACATACCCAAGAGATCATATGTGAATACAGCAGATCAGAGCTCAGATCACTCTTAAAGAAACACACTTGATGAAAGTGTGTCAGCTAATGTGCATTCAGCTTGTTTTCCATTTATAATTAAGAAGGCTTTTTTATTATTTTTTAATGTAGATGCCTTAACCATGGACAATTACTGACTTAATCAGCACATTTACAGTGTCATGATTTTAGCCATTGGAGGAGTCTTAGTACAAGAAACGAAATTAACGAAGACAATTCCACGTATAGATAAACAGATGAAAAATAGGTCTCTGAATACATTTTCACAAAAATTAAATTTTTCATCCCTGACCACAACTGCTTATTGGTTTCCATTCGCACTCAGATTTAAATCAACATTCCCTGCAAGATCAGCCAATGTGGAGGTATCTGCTGGGGGTGAATCTGGGGCTGGCAGCTACCTGCTTGGCTCTGTCACCTGGGACAAGTCACTGACCCCTCTGTCCAGTTGCTTACCTTGCCAGTGAAGTGCCACCTAGAACAGAGGTGCAAAGAGAAAGAGAGCAGTCAGCTTTCTGACTTCTCCGTAAAGAAAGTTTTGTGTTATATGGCCTATGAGCTAAAGTGACCCAAAATTTAAAAAGCTGACAAAATTTAAATGAGTAGCAGGAGAAGAAATCTTCTCCAACCCCCCAAAATACACACACACACAAATACTAATTTTGGTTCTGGTTATTGGACATGTTCCTTCAGTTTCTCTTTTACCCTACTTATTTATCTGTGAAAAATGCAGAAACTGAATATAAATCAGGGTTTGACTTTTTCTATAATTGTGCTTCTCAAAGGAGATAATTAAATTTCTGCCTCTTTGGGAAAAGGTCAGCAAGTTGGGGTAACAAATATTCATATCTCTAGGGCATTTGCCCTTATTAGCCATGAATCACCGTTTCATGAGCTTGGAGCCTTGGCTAGAATCCATCTAGCCTAAAATACTTTGAAAACATATGAATTAACTGAGATCCACTTTAATAGTTCAACTTTATTACTAATTAACCTGTATATGCCCCTGTTTGTTATAATCTAATTCAGACACTAACACTATTGCTATTGTCTAGACCTATATTAAATGTATGGTACTACTTCTACATTACTTCAGGAATTTGTTCCTATGGCGATCACTTGTTTTGCACACATTAAGGTTGTACACCGGCTAAGGACATTAGTGAAGCAGTCTTTGAAAGGCTGATGGCTGACTTAATCTTCTACTCCACATCAACTGACTCAAATCAAGGAAACAGTCTGCATTTGATTGATGCTGGAGAGCTTAGTCACAAGCTGACTGATATAAGGGACTGGAAAAGAAATCTTATGGGGAGCGACTGAGGGAACTGGGGCTGTTTAGCCTGGAGAAGAGGAGGCTGAGGGGAGACCCGATCACTCTCTACAACTACTTGAAAGGAGGTTGTAGTGAGGAGGGTGTCGGTCTCTTCTCCCAAGAAGCTAGCGACAGGACGAGCGGGAATGGCCTCAAGTTGCGTCAGGGCAGGTTCAGATTGGATATTAGGAAGAACTTCTTCACAGAAGGAGTAGTGAGGCATTGGAACAGGCTCCCCAGAGAGGTGGTTGAATCGTCGTCCCTGGAGATGTTAAAAAAACGCATAGATGCGGCGCTCCAGGACATGGTCTAGTAGGCATGGTGGTGTTAGGTTGACGGTTGGACTTGATGATCTTAGAGGTCCTTTCCAACATTAGTGATTCTATGATTCTATGATTCTATGATTCTATGATAATACAAGGCACTCATGGAGAAGTAAACAGACCAACTGGAAGAGAGCAGAAGTATGAGGGTTTTTGTTTGTTTTTGCATTTTATGCAATTATTTCTTGTGATCTGAATTCATAATTAAGGTTGCTATTCAGATTTTTCGACTGCTTTTAAGCTCTTGGTATGGAAAAGGTCATCAGAGCTGCTTTTTTATCCCACCTGCAATTTCTGCATGAAATGTGACCAAGTTCTTGTCACTTAGGCTACGTTCACAAAACCTCTCCAGGCCTTTTGATGTCTGTTGCGATGGAGCTTGAGCTGACACCAAGCTGGGAGCTGTGTAAGTGCGCAATTGCAGCAGAGCTGGTGTTAATGCACCCTTTGGACAGTGGGGCTGGGATCCTGGGACAATGCTGCACCGGGGGTCCAGACCATCCTGCTGGGCCAGCTTGAAAGATGGTGACAAAGGTATGGCATTGTATGTCTTTGTCAAAATGCCCTTGCTCATCTTAAATGCTCAAATCTATCACTAGTCACCCCTAATGAAAAGTTTAGTCAAATGCCTTCAGTGCAGCTGCACCTTTAACCTTCCAGAGGCCACTAAGTCTCAGGTTTCTACTGACAGTGAACCTGAGACACATAACTATCTGACTATTATGAGACTGTGCTTAGCTTATTTAAAGCCTGCTGAAATTGAGCCACTGAGCAGTCCTCACTTCTCTTACCTGTTGAGACTCATCCTTAGAAGATGCTTCTAGACTTTGCCTGTGCAAAGCAAGAAAAAAGAAATATCCTCCTATTCTTACCATCACTTTCTCTGTGGATTAGCCTTTAGCCTACACTTCCACTATTAAAAGATTTACAGGTTTGAATCTCTCTGTTCTTCTTGGTGGTCTTGTAGACATTTTTAATTAATTCTTCTACTTCATACTTTAACCCCTGGTCTTTACAATGCTCTTCAGTCTTCATCCTTTCTGTTGAAACAAGTCAGTATGGTGTGGACCAAAGAGGAAGGCCTGTATGCATAATTCCCAGGCCAGAAGAGTGTTTGCTTAAGAAGTCTGAGTTCTTGAAATGCCAGTAAAAATTTAAGTATACATTGTAGCAGTGAGAGTAAAGGAAAGTTGGTTTTTTTTCTAGGTAAGTACCCTAACAGCTATCCTATACAGTCATGTTTCTGTTCACCCTCTCTTTCTGGTCTACTGAATACGGAATGATAATATTATATTTAATATTAAAGTGGAACAATCACAATAAGAGGGTATGAGAGCATCTGCTCTCACATAAGCCTGTGGTATACAGATTCAAACCTTCACCTGGAAAGTGAGAGAAGTGGGTTCATAACCCTTTAGAGAAAGAAACTGAAGCTGGGAGCATTAAACTTACATGTGTGAGAGCTGTTTTATCCAGGATTTCTTTATTAAAGGTGACAGTAACACATAGTTCATCTAAAGGACTGAAAATTTTGGTAATAAAGAACAAACAGAAGTGTGAGTATGCCTAGTCACACAAAGAAAGCAGATGTTAGCAATACATTAAATTACAACTCCAGCACAGGCATATTCTATGCCTTTTTTTATTTGCCATCAATCTTCAGACCACGTAAAGCAAAATCTTTCTTATAGTAATTTAGTATTTTTTCAAGTTCTGCCAAGAGCTGACAAAATGTATTGAGACTCTGATAATAGCTAAGTGTGACTTTATCCGAATACTTTAAATGATCTTAATGTATTACATTAACTGTGTCATAGGAGTTGCCTAAAAGAATGTAGGTCTACTTGGGGGAGCAGAGGATATAACGAGATATATTTAGGAGAAGTATGTAGGAGTTCATAGAAACAAACCTTGCATTAACTGGTTTAGAGCAGACCAACGGAAAGGCAAAAGTTAATGCAAACCAACTGGCTTCCGGAGCCTGATGTCCTGTATGGAAAAGTGTCTAGAACCAATTGCTTCAGAGAATGGGGCAAGAAAATCTGCAATAAAAAGCTGGATAGGAAAAGGTCTAGTCACCTCTTCTAGCCATACCAATAATTTTACTATTTCAATTCAATTTCATTTTCACCTTTTCTATGTCTAAGGAAAAAAGGTGAAGAGAAGTGCTTGATGTATACTCTACACTATTTGCTATTTTGTTTGGTTTTATTCCTTCTCCTATGATTTTTCTCTGCTCAAAGATTAATGCTCTCCAGCCATCTTTCCCAGGAGGAAAATAGAAATGGATTTTTCAATTTAAAGAGGCAAACAAAACCAAACATTCCTCTGTGAAGACAGCATTGCAAGTATACATAACTGATACCAAATAAATGCGGTTAAAAAACCCAATCATCTCAGCTACACTTCTATGACCAGAAAGCCTTCACTAGACACAGGCATCTGTATCTGTGTATGTATTTATGTACTTTTAAAGACAAGCAGGCAGTTTTTTTGGTGTTTGGTTGGTTGGTTGGTTTTTGTTTTTTTAATTTGGAATATATTCTGAAGATTTTTGATAACCCCATCAAAACTTTATATTTGAATATTGAATAGTAATGTTTGATAGAATGACAGAATTTTTCCTAATGGAAGAAAATTTTGCTATACAGGTGAATAAGGAAGGATGAGAAAAGAGCTTTTCTCTTTAAAGACATCCCTGGCAATGTATAGCTGTCTTTCAGTGGAACTATTTTAATACTTAGCGTGCTCTGATACCCAACTGTGTGATGCTTTCATTCGAAGGTGTAACAACTCGCTGAACTTGGTGTCACTAGCCGTTTCCCTCACGTTCACTTGTGGTTGGACTTTCCATTGCACTGCTGGAAAAAAGGGGGAATAATGGCATCTGCCACAGGTTTTGGGTAAATTTAAGGAAATTAAGAAAGAAAAGACAACTGTCCCCCACAGTCTGAAAGAGCTCTTTTCATATATTCCCGTGGGCTTCATAGCTGTGTAGACCAAAGCAGACTCAGAAATGTGTTGTATTGTAAGATGATCTGTTAAAAGAAAAAAAAAAACAAAACTAAAAAAACCCATCAACAGTCATAAATCCAAAGCTTTTTTTCTATTTGAATTTTACTTCCTTATTTAAAGAAGACTACATTATTTTGCCATGTAGGTGCTGGGAACAATTTTATAACTAATATTTTTACACCCACATTTTTGCATATTTTTTATTTTAAAGATTTACATATTTTAGTTTTGATTTTTGTAATTTCCTGTGTCCCCCTAAACCTATTTCCATCAACACTAGAGGTGTTAATTCACTTCATAAGTTAAACTCCATAATTTTCCATTTTGGCTTTTCAAGTAACCCTCTGACTGGTATCTTGAAGAAATTATGGAATCCAGGATATTTTTCCAAAGCCATGTCTGTTTTTTGTATTATCTTTCAGGTCTTCATTTTGCTAAAGTAACCAATGTTTCTTAATGACTTTCTGCAATACCTCCAGGGAAATGAAATGGCTTTTTCATGTCTGAGCATTCGAGCTACCAGTTCCTTGTCCTATTGTCCTTACCATGGGATGGGGCTTTGACAATGCCTGTCAAAGCAGCATTGCCTGTGGTATCAGAAATGGCAGTGTAAAAGCTGTCAGATTTTTGATCCCATTGGCTATAGGCATTTGTATTATCTTGTGGGGTTGTCTATTTTTTCAGTGTAGCCTTCATCTTAATGGGGTATGATAGCTTATGAATGCCAGCTCTCCATTCATTACTGCAGAGATTTTTTTCCCCTTTGTCCACCAATAATATTCTTGTGACAGCAGGAGAAACTGTTTACATAAGAAAATAATTGGAAAATATTCATGATTTTATAGGTACTTAGGGCAGTAAGCGTTCTTCCTCGTAGGATGCAATAATATTAGGCATGCACCTATAAGTAAGTATTCATGCCCCTGACAATTTATAACAGGCTAGCAATCTAATGATTTTTGTGCCCTGCATAATTTCGTCATTTGCTTTGTATGTAGCACAGGGCTGAAGCTGCACAAAAGCTTAGGCACCAAAATGTTCAGCAATATGCCCTCAGTGTTGAGCAGTTTTGTTAATGTAGGGGGATTCAAAATTCCTAGGCTGCCTGTGCAGTCATGAAACATGCATGTAGCAAATCAGGCAGCAAAGGAGGTGCCTCACATCAGACATCCTAATAAGTCTGCAAATGTGAAGCGCAGCAGAGAAGGTTATGCTCTGTACTTGCCCCTTCTCTGGGGTGTTGGAGCTTCATTGCAAGATGAGGACTTTGCTTTGTGATCCATCTGCTGGAAGTAGGTGTATAAATCCAGCCTCTCCTGATGAAACACAAAGGGAAGAGATGGTTTTCCCTGTCAATCTCACAAGAAAAGCATTCATTCTGAACGCAGAACATACTGGAAGACGTGCTTTACCATCATTAAACATGTGTTTAACCTATTGAGCCATAAAGCATTCCTTCAAGTGTTTGTTGTTGTGTTTTAGTACACATTGGAATATCAGTCTTGGCTTATTACAGTACACTTTTCTAATGATCTCTTATTGTGTCCTGTGAAGATTCAATTATTTCATGCACACTAAAACAATTTCAACAGGAGAAATGCCTCACATGCAGTCTCTTGAAGCTGTGACAGGAGAGGGTTAGGTTGGAGATCAGGAAAAGGTTCTTCACTGAAAGGGTGGTCAGGCACTGGAACAGGCTGCCCAGGGAAGCGGTCACAGCACAGAGCTTGGTTGAGTTCAAGAAGCGTCTGGGCAACACTCTCAGTCACCTGTTCTGATTGGGCTGGTCCTGTGTGGGGCCAGGAGTTGGACTTGATGGAAGGGATGGGTCCCTTCCAATTCAGGATGTTCTATGATTCCATGGTTTTTAAACCAGTCTGCGTCAGAAAACAGGGTTTGTAAAATGTGACAGCTATGTTTGAGGTTGCCCAACATGTTCAGGAGAAGGTCCTGTGACTAGCTGCTGAGTGCATATTATCCACATTTTTCTGTTTCCCTCCCCTTTGCTTTCAAAGCCAAGGCACAGGGTCTGAGTTTTATGTGGACTAAAATGGAGGGTTAATATACTGCGCTTGTAACAAGCCAGGGAAGCTCTGCTATCATTCAGTCATGTTGCTTCAGCTTCATCTGTCCAGGAAGGAGACACCATCTGTTGCTATGGATGCAGTCAAAGTAATCATGGTAAAGAATATTACTCCCAAACTCCAAGTAGAGAGGGGTAAGTAGTTGATTGGGGCGGTATTATGTAGGTTACCAAGAACATAACTGAAGAGAAGCAGTGATCGCTTGGTTCCTCGCCTCCTCTTCAACCCCTGCAGGAAAGGCACTAATCCCAGCAGGTCCATGGTAAAGATAGTCAAGTCTGCCCTGTCTGAAATAACTGTAGTAATGGCATGCTGATGCTTTTGTGCCGCCCAACATTAAGTAGGACCTGTGAAATGAGGAACATAACCCAAATAGATTTTTATCAGTCCAACTGGAAGACCCATCAGCTCCTATTTTTTTTCCTACTCCCTTCCCTCTGTTTTCTACACTGGAACAAAGAAAACATATTCAAATGGTAGAAAGTTATTCAAATAGTTGTATGGAAAAAACTTAATCCAAATCTCCCAGTTCATGGATAAGTGCTCCATTGCTATGCTGCTGGGCAAAAGTGTGTGGATAAAGACCCCATCTTTGATGGCATCTGATCCTGAAAGTAGAATTGTTTTACTGAATTGGTCCTTGCAGGCAAAAGACGCAAAGAAATTACGTATTTACCGATCCTGGAAGGATCCTGGTCAATGCTTTAAAATTGGGTGATCAGTTAAGCTACAGTTTATGGGTATGCAGAATATCTTCAGAGGAGAGGACAGTTTGTTGCAGCCAATTTGAAACAGAAAGTTTGAAATGCAGTTCTAGCATTCACTGTGTCCTAGTTTTGGCTGAGATAGAGTTAATTTTCTTTCTAGTAGCTGGAACAGTGCTGTGTTTTGCATTTAGGATGAGAATAATGTTGATAGCCCACTGATGTTTCAGTTGTTGCTGGGTAGCTGTAGTGCCTACACTCAGTCAAGGGCTTTGCGGCTTCCCACGCCCTGCCAGGGACACCAGAAGCTGGGAGAGCACAGCCAGGGCAGCTGGCCCAGCCTGGCCACAGGGATGTTCCCTGCCATGGAATATCGTGCTCCAGATAGAACTGGGGAAGCGAGCCACATGTGGTGAGCAATTCATTTGTACATCGCTTGTTTTTTTATTATTTTTACTATTATTATTGTTGTTGTTATTACTATTATTATTCTCTTCCTTTGTTATGTTATTAAATTGCCTTTATGGCAACTCATGAGTTCTTTTCCATTCTCCTGCCCATTACCTCGGGGGCAAGGAGTGAGTGAGCAGTTGTGTGTCACTTTGTTACTGTATGGGGTTAAACCACAGCACACTGCCAGACTTCATCAAACCTTATTACGCTGGGATGCAAGCACTCTATGCAGTTTTGCTCTTAGTCACTTTCGGACTAGCAATGCTTCAGGAGTAGGCATTATGAATTTTTGGAATCCCAGCTTTGGGTTTGGTCAGTTTTTCTGGAGTTTTGCTCCCAAAACACTACTTTAGACTTTCGTGCACAATACTAGCGAACAATAGTCCCACTGAAACAAGAGACATGAGTCTGTATTTAGAGGGATAATGTCTTGGCTTTGCTATCACATTCTGCGTTTCAGGGAAGCCAAATCAGTGTCTTTAAATTGATTTGTCACAGTCCAAGAAACAGAATAAGAGTCAAAAGCTGCTACTTCAAACCCATTCCCATTTTGTACCTTCCTTAGACATTTTAATTAATATTCCTAAACACTTAAAGGAAATAATCATGTATGTTTTAAGTAAATAAATATATGCATTATGAGAATTTCCAATTGTCTACATTAAGAGAAAGCAGATGGCTCATTGTAGCATGTTATTTTGTTATTTACAGAACAGCTAGCTTTTACTACAGTATCTCTTCATCTCCAGAATTTCTCTTCCAAGATTATGTATATGCTCTGTCTTAGTTGTAATATTTTAATTCATCACCACATATTTAGCAAACTCCTTCTTTTATCATTTGATGACAGAAGGGATTTTTTTCTCTGACATTTATTGCTTTTTAAACTGTATTTCTGGTCCAGTGCCAGATTTCTCCCAAAATATTGTAAATAAATTTGAGTAATACAGATTTGGATTTATGAAGCATAATGGCTGGATGCTCTAGCTGTGAAGAGATGCTTTATCATATTGTCCACCATTATATAGGAAAACTTTAAGACTTGCTTTATTTTACTACAGTCCTTAAAGGTTTTAAACCAAGTTGCTCTGAGACTTGAACACAATTATACTAACCAAACTGACATACACACAATGTCAGTAAAATGCTCTATTATATACAGGCATTTTAACACTGATACATTATACACACATAAAATAAAGGCACCTTGAAATAAAACTCTTATCTCCCTCACCTCACTTATCTACTAATTACATATAAACTCACACAATACCAAAAAAAAAAAGATTCCTGTATGTATATCATTAAGGAACATAAAAGAAAGGCTTGTTATCTTTTTGCATGCTTATCTGTAAGGCTCAGTAATGTTCCTATCTGTAAGAATATATACTCTCTCTATATGTGTATATTCATATATAATTTATATGTACAAATATATCTCCCTTCAGACTGAAGGATTAAAACACAGGCTGGGGAACCATTCCTATATTCATGCTTCCTGAAGTCAGACACTCTTTAAATGGAAGACCCACATTTCTTCCTTCATGAGTGCTGCCTCATGAGACCGTGAAAGCAATCCTGCCACCCTTTTGGCTAAATTTGGATTCAAAATGAAAAATCGCCTCTCCTCTAATATCCTTATTCTCTTCCAATCATTATTTCATAACCTTTTTTCTTTTTTAATGGTGGAATAAATGTGCTGGTAACAAAGTTTGAAAATATGGTGGCTAAGCAAAAGCACCACTTGCTCACTCCCCCAGTACTGGGGTGGGGGGGAGAATCAGAAGAGTAAAAGTGAGAAAACTCATGGGTTGAGATAAAGACAGTTTAATGGATAAAGCAAAAACCGCATGTGCGAGCAATGGAATTCATTCCTCACTTCCCATGGGCTGGCAGGTGTTAAGCCATCTCCAGGAAAGCAGGGCTCTGTCATGTGTAAAGGTGACTGGGAAAGACAAATGCCATAACCCCAAAAGTCTCCCTCTGTATTCTTCTTCCTCCAGCTTTGTATGCTGAGCATGATGTCCCATGGTATGGAATATCCCGGTGGTCAGTTGGGGTCAGCTGTCCCAGCTGTGTCCCCTCCCAACCCCTTGTGCACCCCCAGCCCACTGGCTGGCGGGGTGCTGTGAGCAGCAGCCAAGGCCTTGGCTCTGGGTAAGCGCTGCTCAGCAGGAACCAAAGCACCCCTGTGTTATCAGCGCTGCTTCCAGCACAAACCCAAAACACAGCCCCATACCAGCCACTGTGAAGACAATTAACTATATTCCAGCCAAGACCAGCACACCTTTACTCCTCCCCCAGGGAAGAATAAAAGAGTACTTGTGCTCCCAGTTGTAACAACAGGGTCTGGCATCACTTTTCATACAGTTAGAGGGTATGTGCCTCTACATCACCATTTCAGAGGTGATGTAGAAATGCAGGCTTCCATGGCTTCTTATCTGCTTCCATTCTGATTTTTTAATGATTTCCCAGTGGATCCAAATGTTGCATAAGAATTCCAAGGAGAGAAATGACCCAGTTCAGAGAGATACCATCAGGGGACATTTCCCAAGTGCCTGTTTCATGGGGATGGGAAAGGAAGCAGATGTCTTCCATCAACAACTAATGCTGAAGAGCTACTATTACTCCCTCCCTAACCACAGGCTCCAGGCCATAATCATGTACTCCCTTTTTCTGCTTCTACAGATGTAACAGCAGCATGTAATAATTCAAATTCTGTCTTGTTGACACAGCTTGCTTCAGCTGTACTGAGAGCAAGTTGTTCGGTGAGTCTGTGGACACTTCAGCACTTTGCAGAGAGTCTAAAAGGAGTTGTTGCTTTGTTGATGGCAATTGCAGTTGCCTGCTGTCATCTGAGCCTCCTGGAAATCTGTGGCATCACCCTGAAATAGTCACACATAGTAAATTTCTGTCGGTGTGGCACAATTATTTTTGTTAGAAAGACTGACATTTTTCCCCCGAAAAAAAATCCCTTGAATAACTGATTTAAAACAAGTCTTTATTTTCTGTTCATTCCGCAAGCTGATTTCAAAACCTGCTTGTTTGTGTTGAGCATTTATGTCATTTTGGATACATAGGGCAGTGCTAGGAATTGCTCCAGCTGGATCTTTGTCACTGATGGGGAACTGTGTGTGATACACCCCTGGCTTTGTAGAGAGAATAACAGGTATTCTGATGTAAGGTGTTGTAGAATAATTCAGTAAATCTGAGGCCCAATAGAGAAAACATGTGCAAGAATTTAACAGAGAAAATATTAAAGACCAAAAGGAGGAAAAAAATATTAATAACTAATTAAATAATTAAATGACATAAGTATAATAGAAGTGGAATAACTGCTAATATGTTGAACCAAAAAGGGTTAGCTGAGGGACTATGTTCCCCTCCCTGGCCCCCCCCCCCCAATATAAACATGGTCAAGTTGTCTGTTCTGTGAGAATGAACACAGTAATATTCTGTTTAGCCAATCTGTGTAATACAATAGCTATTATATATGTCACCATCTAGTGCACAGCTGTAGATNAGATCATCTGGTCAACCTTTGTGGGAAAGAGAGCCTAAATGCGACTATCCAGCACCCTGTCCAATTACATCTTGAAAATCCCTAGTGATGGGGACTCCACCACACCCCTGGGGAGGTCATTCCAGTGACTGATCCTTCTCACTGTAAAAACTTTCTTTCCTATATCAAGATGAAGACTGATTTAAGATTTCTGAAGTGGTGGTGGGTTTGGTTTGTTTGTTTTACTGTTTTGGGTTTTTTTTTCTGTAGCTAAAGGCTACATGGATACATCTGTGGTCTAGGCTCTGCTTAAGGAGCCAAAGGTGACCCTAATTCATAGGAAACCCTGCTCACATTAGGCAAATCAGGACAACCCTGGGGCCACTTATATAGGGGACTGTCCTATTCCTTCCACAGTAGGGGTTCTGAAACCACTGAACTCAGTAGGAAAGTCATTTAAACTATGAAGAATGTGAAACTGAGGAATGCCATGGGACTGTAAACTCTAAACAAAGATGAAGGATCCCATGCAATGCAACTGCATTTTGTGTCTTGGATGCCAATTCTGAAGAACAAGGAAGGATCATTAGTAACTGACATATTTGGTATAAATCTAAAACCTGCATCTCATGAAATTGTGAAGAAAAGGATGAGATGAAAGGAAAGATAGGAAGGGAAGTTTTACCGTAGGCAAAAGGAAAAAGAATATGCAGATGCTCCCTGAGGCAATACAGGCAAGGTGAAGAGGGCTATGCTGCCAGCTTCCCACATTAGTTTAGAGGTCAGTTCTAAAAGGTAGGAGTCAGGTGTGGAGGACTTTTTTTCCCTGCCAAGACACACTGTCAAGAAATCTTAGGAGACAGCAAGGAAAGGTGATTGATGCCTGGCTTTGTTTTGTGAGGTTTTTTCTTACTTTTTTCTTTTATAACTTTTTTCTCCTAAATTTAACCATTTCCTTTGCCAGAATGAAAGCTTCTTTTTAATTTCTAGTTACAACTTTATGGATAGTAAATCTGTAATGTTGTGTGTTTTTTTTTTCTTGGAGGTAACATTCAGCTAAAGTGCTGTTTTTCGGGAAAATCCTTGCAAGAGCTCTGTCCATGGAGGAATCTTCCCCCCAAACGATGGAAGTCTGGGGAGCTACAGGATCAAATGCCAGGACTCGGAGTAAATTCTCCCCAGGCATACACTACCTAGCACCTTGCAAATCTGGGAAAGAGGAGGCAGCCTAAACGCTGAGTATTCCCAAATCACTACAGCTGATCAGTGCGAATTTCCTTTTGTGGAAAAGATATGACAAGTGACAAGCAGTAGTGGAATGTTGCTTTGTTCTGATCTTTCACTGACAAATGCAGATCAGCAGTATGTGTGAAAGGAAGCTCAGACTCTGTGAAACAGGAGAGAGCTCAGGATATGATGTATAGACTTTTTTTCTTGCTTCATGAGGCTGCTGGGATATGAACATGCCATTTTGGGGCAAGCTAATTGCCTGTTCAGCAACTAAAAGCAAGATACCTTTGTTCTGTGAGTTACAATTCCCTGAAGTACACTGCAGTAGCAAAGCAGTAATTACAATGCAGCATGTCTTAAAAGAGCACCATTATACATTTCATGAAGAAAAGGATAACTTAGGCATTGCTGTTCACTGGTTAAAGCAAAAGATTTAAAACATCTTGAGCACAATCATGTATGTTTTATGAATAAAAATTTGTGTTCATGCAGATTTCCTATGTTAAAACTATGTTTGAAACCTACTGGTTTCAGACTGCTACCAGACCAGTTATAAGCTGTTTTGTGCTGCTGACTACAGTGCAATAATCTAAACCACATTTTTAATTTTCTTCTTTTTTTCTTTTTTTTTTTTTTACTTTTTTCCCCCTCCCTGTCCCCAAGTCTCTAGCAAAGCGATATTGTTTCACCAGAATGGAATGATTTCTGTATGAGGTGGCTCGTACAAATTAAAGCAGGGTCCTTGGCTGGAGTGAAACACAGTGAATGTTCAGAAAAGGATGGTGAAAAACAGGAGTGTGAACAGACAGAGGAAGCCAGGCAGCGAATACAAAAGAATACGGCTTTAATATATTTCTAATATCCAGAACAGATTGAGCATGGTTGCAGCAGTCTGGAAATCATAAACACCTTACAGAGTTAAGACTACTTCATAAATGGGAATAGGTAATTTCTTGGGGATTATTTACAAATCAGACTTTAATTAAAAGGTCAAGGAAAGATGAATATATGTTTTAATAAATAGTTAATTATTACGGAATCCAAACATCAATAAACCATTAATAAACACTTATTGATAACCACAAGCATGCCATAGCTATTTATTAGCCTCTAGTTATTTATTAACCATTGGCAAATGGAACCTTTTCTATGCAGTATAAAATCACAGAAGGAAGCTGGAAAGAAACAAGATATGAATTAGGATTTTGACAGAAACCAGTAAGGGAGGGTAACTTGCACAGCAATTATGCTGTGTTGCATTATAGGTTCCATACTCTTTCCTAATAACTGTGTAATTTTCTCATGTCTCCATGGCACATATTTTGTGACTTTTTAATTAAAAAAGCCAACAAAACCCAATAATCTTTTGCCACATAATACATTATTAGAAGAATCATAAGGAGGTAGGATAAAGGAGAAGCTTAATAAATGCTGCAAAGCATACTGCTGCTCCTGAATGTTTGTCTTGGATTTCATATGATGTATGAGAAGCTGACATGTCCTGTGGGGGCTAGTTTACATTTTTTTATGAAAGGTTGCAGTACTCTGGACCTATAGTTTATTTAGTTTTGCACTAGTGATGTAAATATTTATTAAGGTTTTGACTCATTACATTTTGTGCAACCCTTGAACTCAAATCAGTGTGATTCACAGTATACTTAAAACAGAAATAATACCCCTAAATCACACTTGTCTGCAAAGAGAAAATCTGTCAGCGCTCTCACTCCCAACTCTTCACCTTGCATCAGGCAAGAAAAGAAAAAAAAAGAAAGAAAGCCAGAAAGCAAGCTGGCTGCTACTCGGAAATGAATTCACTGGGAAAACATTCCTTTGTTAAGAAGTGCTTGGCTGGGATGGCTAGGCAAAAACAGAACTCAAGAGAGTCAATATTCTTCATTGTTAGGTCACTGATTTGGAAAACATCTGTATCACCTCTGGTTTGTTGTTTTTGTTTTTTGTTTTTTCTTTGGCGGTGGAGTTTTTTGTTTGTTTGTTTGCTTTTGTAAATCATCCATTGACGATTTGTACATCAGATCAGTAGTTTGACATATTCAGATTATATATCCAGCATCAAGATAATGTGTATTCAGTTTGGATATCTTATATTGGCTAAGACTTTATTCCAAGAGTGACAGCAGAACACACCCCAGCCAATAGGTTATTTTTGAGACAGACACACTTGCTGCTGGAATTAAGAAATGCTAGACTAAGTAAAGGATGCCAGTGTCTCAGTATTCCATGAACAATCAGAGCTCACTGGGACTAGCAAAAAGACTTCTTGATCCCACCAAAATTACAGGATTTTTGCTCCCATTGCTCCTGATGACCTTTAACGTAGACCTTGCTAAGCTTATGAGAGGTAGTCAAAGACTTCATGGCTTGTGCACAGAGCCCTGCACAGATTTCCAGCGTGACATTTCTGGGTGGTAAACTGGGAGCTGCAGACTTGTGATGTTTTGCTTGTTTGCTTTCTGAAAGGCTTTGCATTGAATTATTTCCTGCCCAGTGACGTGGTTGCAAAATACATTAATGAAAATATAAATAGCCGATAACCTGGTGGTAAGCGCATTATTTTGAGGGAGATGAGTTTGAATCCCTGTATGTTAGGCAGATGTAAATCATGGTCTTACATCTCCTACTGCATCCATCTTTTAAACAAGTCTGTCTGCCATCTCATTTTGTGATGAGCTTGACCCTGTCATGCTCTAAAAACACTTTTATGAGTGTCACTCTAAATAAAAAACTAGAGCCATTGTGGAGTTCAAGTGGTCTCAAGGTTATGCAGTGTTAATCAGTTTTGTGGTTCTTAACTCTATTTTCAAATTTGGCCATAGTGATCTTTCCATTCACTTTTGTGGCACTTGATTGATTTTGTTATTAACATTACAAGTCATGGGATCAGATAGCAGTATGGTGAACAGACGTACATCAACACAAGTATACTGAAATGTATATTGATTGCATCAGTATTTTCAGTCTAGAAAGGTGTTTCAATTTTTGTGTTAAAATGTCTCCATGTGTGTATAATAGATAAATATACTACAAATATTTACACAAATGCAATATATAAAAATATATTTATCTTTCTGATAAATGATATCTACTTATAGATCTGCACTGTTACTTTATGCCTCCAAATAAAAACTGTAAAACCAGGTTTTCCTGAGTACAAGAAAATCCATCTTGAAACTTTAATTAAAGAATAATCTATCAATAACAAATTACCAGAGGGTGGATATGTCACTCGCAGCGCTGGCACGTCATTTCAAAGAACACAACTGAAATCACAGGAGACTAAAAGATCTGGGTATTTGTTTGCACTTAACAGACAAGGGGAACATGACTGATATGAAGCAATTTCTAGACAGTTTCTATGTTAAGAGATTAGTTGGAAAATTCTTCACTTTGGAACAAAAAGCAGGCAGTAGAGCAAGTCTGCATCTTTTGGAAAGTCTGTAAAATTCTACTAAAGCAAGTAATCAATCACTTTACGTGTTTAAAACTCCTAGTGTTTTGTGTTTTTTTAATTTTGCTTGTGTTCATGATGTCTCCATGCTGGATGATCTCCTGACTAGCCTTTTATTTGGTTTCATGGACACAGTTCTTGAAACTCTATATCGACTTTCTTTTAAAAGAATGAGGGAAGAGACGTCTATGAGGATACGAGAAGTAAGAGCTTTTTTCCCTCAGTTCTGTAATTGAAATTAATTTGTTCATGGAGCAACTGACCAGCTCCACATCCATTTCTGTACATAGAGCCATTTACAAAACAGTGGCTTTGTGCTGACTTCCGATGTAACTGATAAGCTAAATTTTTTTTGTGTATTCTGTAACAGAAAATGCACTGACAAATACTGTTCAACTATTTCTTGCAATGTTTTTCACTCAGCTGGTTAGTAAAAGCTCTTTAAAAAAAAAAACCCTAAGTGATTACAATTGTTCAATTTCCCATGAAATTGGGATTTGTTGAAAATAAGTTATTAAAATAAGGCATGTATCAAGACAAATTTCAAATTGGAGGTACTCCTACCAACAGAAGTAAAGACTGTTTTTTCCTGCCTTCACTGAACCATATGACCTCGTATTAATAACCTTACCATTAGTTTCTCCTGCTCAAGAAAAAACACTAGCATAGTAAAAGTCATAGTAAGCAATTATCAGTTCTTTATTCCTGCTCCATAGGACATAATTTTACCTTTGTCTCAACCAGGAGAACCTTATAAATCAGGTGGAACAAAAATTACATCAGAGTCATACGAAAATTTCACTTAATCTGAAAGTAACTTGCTGGCAGGACAGAAGCCTGTTATCCCAGGCTGTGTACACCTCCCTGATCACCTCATGCGGGAGGGATACACATACTTTAGCTATAAACCTCTATGCTTGCTGGTCACTTTTATTTATGTTTAAATTTCTGTTGGGTTTATTGGCTTCTCTTTTTGATTGTCAGCTACTGACTTTTTGCTTATTTTTGACCCCTGAAACACGTCCAGCATGTTCTGCATGAAAGAATGTTAAGCCTACAATAAGAGCTTAGAAATTCACATCTAAAGGTCACGGCTACAATTCAATATATAGACTCAATTGGACTACATTTCTTTCAGGAACTACTTTGAAGTCTTAACCCAAAGGAATACATTCAGTCTCTATTATGTCCTTTGGCATGAATACAGTTGTATTATATTTCTCTCCATCTACTCATGTTTTCTATATGAACAGGGTATTGGAATAAAAATCTGAAAGATGAGAAATCTAATGAATTTAATTTTCTTAATCAACAGCAGTGTTAAGCAGGTTGTTGATTAGACTTCCTGACCAGAACATCACTGTCAAGGAGCTGGCTTTTAGCCTAGACACTAGCACTGGTTGTACAAGTTGTCTACCAGTTTGGCCTCAAGCTCGTGGTAAACTGCAAGTCATGCCCCTTCCTTTAGGATATGGTCAATTACAATGCACTATGTAAAATTTGTGGGATCAAAAGCAGTACAAAGGTGCAATACCAGAGATTGTCAAAGTTGATTTTACTCTAACGATGACCTCTATTTTAGGTGTTTTATCATACATTTGGTACATTCTATACTGCTTTAAATGAATAATAAACAAGTTTATGATTTGCTTCAAATAGATATTGCTTCTTTCAGCAGAGGAAAAGTATACCATGGACATTAGTCTGGAACTACCAGTCCTTCCAACTTACACTCTTTTTGTAATGGTGGTCTGAGTACCCTTCCTTGCAGTTTTGAACACCCTTTATAGTCCTTGGCTCTGAATACACAGGACATTTAACACCCTGTAAAAAATACTCACCAATTTGCAGACACCTGAGAAGACACCAGCTTAGCTTTCTGAATCTTGCTATGACTAGAAAAGGGATGATTTATTTGTGTTTACATTCTTGTCTTGTTGGTTTGTCATTCTTCTTTTTTTCTTTATTAGAAAAGAATTATTTATTTGGATTATTTATTATGGATGTCTCTGGCTGGAGAGAAATATATAAGTCCTTCCCAATGAGACTCAATATTTGGGGAAAATAGCCAAACCTGAGTAACTCTCAATGGACTTTTATTTTTCCTGGATAATCTTTTATTTACTAAGTCCTCTTAAATTATTAGTTTCAGTGTGAGATTACTTTTTAATTAAATTATATTAATAATAGCCAGTTTCTGTAACACATGACATTATAAAAGGTTTTCAATAATGAGCTCATAGTAATTAATTAATTAATTATCTGGGAAAGAGCTTCCCAATGATGGCACTTTTCCATTGCATGATGAACATACATAATAGACCATCATTCTAGCAGAGTATGCAACTATTAACAGCAAGATTTGCTATGCTCACTGGCTTCCCACTATTAAGAATTTTAATTTAACTATAAATAATATTGTCAACACATATATTGAGAAGCATCAAATTAGAATTTTACACCAAAAATAAAAAACTCAGACCAGTTAGGAAATACTACCTCGCATAATCATTAAGCAGGAACTGAACTGGTAACATTATAGTTCCGTGATCTAGAAATATATGAATAGGATAGAATTACTTTTGTTAAGAAGTATAGAACCTCTTTATAGGTGTAAATCAAAACAACACAGGCAGGCAATACTGGTGGTCCTTCGCTATGCACAAATGACAAGCTACTATTTTCTAGTTAATAGCGTTCTCACAGGTTATTACAAGTGACAGTATCAGATTTGGTTGCTCTTTCTTAATAAAATGGAATGCATAATGATGCCACTTATTTCTTGGAATCAAGATCAGAGCTGCAGGCTTAGGGGTTTTCACAGATTTTTGTTCTATGGCAAGCAGTTTTTAAGTTCACTTACACATTCAGGGATATTTGTGTTAATTTTAAAAGGTGGGGGCGGAAAGGGAAGGGAAGAAGTGATGAAAGTGCCATTTTGACTTTAGTGGCACACATTATCTATCTGTCATAAACAGCTGGCACACAGATGCACATCTTACTACACTTAGTTACCTCTATATATAGGATGACCTTTGATTCAGATCCTAGGTTGGCCAGTTTTCTATTGTGACGTCTACCTTGAAGCTGACAGAGGGAAAGGTGGTAAGCAGTGCACCACAAACACACTTTTTACTTGAAAGCAGAGGGTTTGTTCCTTCTTTGGGGACAAAGACATATTTTTGCCTACGTGTATTAACTGTTTTCTTTTCCTGGGAACTATTTCCAATGTGAATCACTTGAAACAGGTTGTAGAAAAACATTAACTTCTGAGTATGCCTGATTCCTTCAGGCAAGCAAATGTTTACCTGCTAAAGTGAACACTTTTGTAGCGTCTTGGATCTATCCATCTGCCATCATAGAAGGGGCATGCCATCATAGAATCATTAAGGTTGGAAGAGACCTCAAGGATCACCTAGTCCAACCGACCCCCCCACCACCTATTAACCACTAAACCATGTCCTTCAGTACCGCGTCTAACCTTTCCTTAAATACCCCCAGGGACGGTGACTCCACCACCTCCCTGGGCAACCTGTTCCAATGCCCAACCACCCTTTCAGTGAAGAAATTTCTCCTAATCTCCAATCTGAACCTCCCCTGGCGCAACTTGCAGCCGTTCACCCTAGTCCTGTCACTAGTTATCTGTGAGAAGAGGCCGACCCCCACAGCACAGATCTTGGGGAAGTGTGAGCTACTCTTTCCTCATATGCTTCTGTTTATTTTTTGTAAAAAGGGTATAGAATTAGTATAAAATGTGTAGCTGGATTGTTTGAGCACCTGAGCAGAAGGTTCTTTGTGTACATCCTGGCTTTCTTTCTCTTTTGCTCTTCAACAAATCATTTTTACACCGAAGATGGTCTACCTCCAACTTCAAGTATTGATGGCCTGATTTTAAAATGTACTGAAGATTTACTTTTCCCTCTAGCTTCTGTGAGGACTTAAGAAGTTTTGAAAATTCAAACTCTAAATAGTCTAAGATGGACAGACAAGATGAATGCACAGGGGTTTTTTCGTTGGGATTTGCTGGGAAGTTTTTCTGCCACAACTGAGTTGTCCAAAGTTAGGGAGGGTGATGATGTTAGAGACAGCCAGTATTCAAACACTGTCTTAAGAAAGATGCCATAGTTTGAGATCCAGACATCTGGTCATCATTAACCATTGCTGTTCACACATGATATTTTACTTAGACTGAACCAGGAAGCAGACAGTAATTTATATCCTATAGTCAGTGGGAAAAAGTCTGGTAAAATGCATAAGCGATCATGAATGGAAATCTCTACCAGGTTCAGCTGTGGGGTAAGGTCAGTGAGGAGACAGATTTAAGAAAGGAAATCACACCTTGGTGATTTTCCTGGCTTACAATAACGAGGCTCCGCCTAAGCTCGTCAGATGAGACGTGGTGTTAAGGTACCTTTTCCACAGAATGTCGGGCTGTATGTAAAGAGATTTTGCAATGCAAATGTTAAGCTTCTTTGTGGTTTGTTTTTTTTTTTGCTGTTCTTTTTTAGGTCTGTCACTATGGCATTTTCTGAGGGGAAAAAAATATAGCATTACTTCATTCAATTTCAAGTGGGCATTGTGAAATGTTAGATTAATAGCTGTCGGGCAGTCAAATATCACAAGAGTTTGCCTGTGTACTTCTTGAATTTTGCCAAAGATTAAAATGTCATCACTACCATTAGGGACATTGGGTATGTACTGAATTACTCGGTGGATTATACTTTGAAAATTTCAGCAGCTGAGTATATTTCAGGCAGTCATCTCTTGTACTCAGTATTTCAAATCTTTATGAATTTGCTTCCTGGACTCAGGTTAATAACTCTGGAAAGATGACTAATTTAGTAGACTTCCACTTCACATACTTATTTTAAGCTTTAGCTCCTTGTATCCATACCTTTATAGTTTTTCCTAGTCTTTAAGGAACTTTCTGAATTTGTACAAAGTTCAAGAAAGTCTATGATACTGCTGCATACTTGGGTAGGAGAATTAAACAGTGAGACTGATCAAGTAATCTTGTGGGATCAAAGATTTTTTTATTTTTTTTTTTTTTTGGTAGATTACTTTTACATTAAAATTTTTTAAATTT
>VWZZ01000693.1:0-34904 GCA_013399095.1 Psophia crepitans
ATCAGCGCTCATAAATATCTAAACGGTAGATGCCTAGAGGAAGGCGCCATACTTCTCAGTGGTTCCCAGTGACAGGATGAGGGCCAGTGGGCACAAACTGGAACACAGGAAGTTCCATCTGAACACAAGGAAAAACTTCTTCACTTTGAGGGTGACCGAGCACAGGAACACATTTCCCAGAGAGGTTGTGGAGACTCCTTCCCTGGAAATATTCAAAACTTCCTGGATGTGATCCTGTGCAACTTGCTCTAGGTGATACTGCTTTAGCAGGGGCATTGGACTAGATGATCTCTAGAGGTCCCTTCCAACCCCTACCAGTCTGTGAATCTGTGAACATCAGCATGAGGGCATATGTGCTATCCTTCAACTACAGCATGCTACAAGACAAAAACTCAATAATCTCATAGGGACACAAACTTTTTTTTTCAATACACAGTCTGCACTGAATGCAAAGCAAGTAACTATGATGCTACTAGAACATACAGTTTCATGCATATAATCTCTGTCCTAAACTAGCAACTTTAGGCAAACTCCCACTTTTTTTAAAAATATCTGATTATCATTTTGTCTCCTTTTCTTTTTTTCCTATTCCCTCTCTCCTTAACTGTATTTTCCATTTCTCCCCATGCCCTGACAAGCTCTAACTGTCTCCACTATACGCCTTTTTTATGTCTTTGACTATCTGTTACGTATTTTCTCATTGCATAGTCCTTCTGGACCACTTAGTCCAGATTCACCTGCCTTACAGTGGAATTATCAGAAGTGCTTCCACTATTCTTAATATATTTAGGTAGCAAGAGAGAAGATGCTAAGAAATTAAGACCATGCTCACCAGTCCTTCCAGTCATCCGGAATTACATAAACCTATGGCTATATACAAATATATACATATGATTCAATGAATGTAGTGAAAGCAATTACACTTCACAATATTAATTTAAATCGTTTATTTTTAGAGAAGAGTCACACTATGACTATATCTAACTTGAACTCTCTTTTGACCATATAATAGTGCACAAAACCAACACTACTTTTTAGTCACTTACTACATGACTACATGTGGAAACACATGATGCCATGATGCAAATTTAAAATTGAGTCATACAGGTATTAGTTAAAGGTAAATATACGTAACCGCTGCATAGACTATTTGAGATTCTCTAATACATTGGACTTTTACAAGGACTTGGCCCGAAAAATACCTTTAAGAAAACCTGAAACATTTTCCCATCAAATTTGTTTCCTCAAAAATGTATTTTCATTTGCTAAGAATATTTTGTTTCTCAGTCTTTGATGGAGGTGTCTACGGGAACCTGGGGAAAAAAAGGGCAGACTAGATGCAGTATCATAAGAACTTTGTTAACAAGTCTTGCCACAAGCTTTAGCTAATAGATAGGTAACAGTTACAATTTATGAACACTTACTGAAATTAGGATTATTTCATTTATTAATTAATTTTAATGTTACCACACAATGCAGATGAAGGCAGAACAGGTAGATTATTAGCAAAAAACACTTAGAAAAAACATGGTACATTTACAAATGCAAGATGGTGAAAAAGCAATATGAATACATGCTCATTTTAAAAGTACTCTTTCTAAACACTACAGATTTAGTTATAACTTGTTTGGTGGTGGATTGACCTTGGCTGGAGGCCAGGTGCCCACCAAGCTGCTCTACCACTCCCTTCTTCAGGTGGACAGGGAGGGGAGAAAAAAAAAGATAGAAAAAAAAAGTGCGGGCAAGATAAAGCCAGTTTAATAAAGCAAAAGGCTGTGCACAGAAGCAAAGGAAAAAAAAACACAACAAAACAACAAAACAAAACAAACAACAAAATCTTTATTCTCTACTTCCACCAGCAGGCGATGTCTGGCCACTTCTCAGGAAGCAGGGCTTCAGCCCATGTAGCAGTTCCTCTGGAAGCCAAACATCATACAATAACAAATGTTGCCCCTCCGCCCGCACCTTCCTCTCAGCTTTTTATTGCTGGCCTAATGTCATATGCTATGGAATATCCCTTTGGTCAGTTTGGATCAGCTGTCCTGACTGTGTCCCCTCCCAAGATCTTGCCCACACGCAGCGGGAAATGTAGGAGAGACAGCCTTGATGCTGTGCTGGCACTGCTCAGCAGTAGCCAAAACCCTGGTGTGTTATCAACATCTCACTAGCCGTCAATACACAGCACAGCACTAGGAGGGCTGCTGTGGGGAAAATAAACTCCATCTCAGCCAGACCCAGTACAGTGGCAAAGGCAATGTAAGAATCCAAACCAACTCTCCCAACCCCAAATTTGCAACCTTTTCAGTTACTTCCATACCATTCTTTATGGGACCAGGCTGTAAATCAGACTCGTGAAAAGAAATGGTCAGCAAGAACTCAAATTCACCCTGTTGCCAAAGAAAACAGAATTAAGAAACTGCACTCTCATGCTCAGATTTGCCTTAATTTTTATGTCTGGGCACACACCTACACAGTCCTGCTGACGTTCAGCCAAGATCGAGTTGCTGCTTTGGAATTTTGCTCAAGTATCTCATTGCGCAGCCACTTTTCTTGCTCTTCTCTTTCCCCACAGAGAAAGCAATTAACTACAACCAACCCAAACAGAGGAAAACTTAGATAATGAAGTACTGTAGATGAGAAAACAGAATCCCTTTTTCTTCTTTGGTCTGCAATTCCACATACCATTGAAATTTAATGCAACAGTATGCTTTACTATGTTTTCTGTCTTGGATGTTTCTTTTTCTTTTTTAACTTCCTGAAACTAATTTTACTTTGTTCCAAGAAGTTCATTCCCTCCACGATCAGTAATTGAACAATGCTGAACTGCTTATAGCCCTGCAATATGTGTACCATCCTCTGTGCTCGCAATTTAATTCCGTTGCTGTCACACCATGTTCCTGCTCCTCTAAGCTATACCTTTCTCCTATGGTCACAGACTGTTCATTCTATGTGGAGCAGCATCTTATTCTTAATACATTATTAATCATAGAAGTGTATGAAATTCTATGGAAAAAAAAAATGGCTTTTCACTACACAATCCTACAAAAGTGAACTAAACCCAAAACCAATAAGGAAACCATTTCCTGGTCATTATGCAATTTCTATTGCAGTTGAACAAGCTATAACAGAGCCCGAGGCAAGCCTAAGGAAAGTTCAGACGAAGTATGTCTGACAAGACCCCGTCAGGAAGCCAAGTGAGGTAAGACAAGCCTGTAGCCTGTCATGGACAATGAAAATATTTCTTGTGATACAGGCACGAGTTTGCTACCCAAAAAGGGTTCCTGGTTTGGAACCAGCAGCTGTGGGACTGCAGACGGCTGGTGTGCAGGCAGTGCAAGCACAGAAAGTAGCACCATAGATTTCTGACAATCCTGCTTGGCTAACACCAGTCCTATCCACTTTCAACACTGACGTACAGTTATATGTCCCACAGCTGCACTTAATCGGATGCATACCAATCCCTAGCCACCGGGTGCAGACCTACTTTTTCAGTCAATCAAACTAAAATGTTCGTAGTTAGGCAACTATTCTGCCTGCAACCCAAAGCCCAGAGCACTTCTAGCAACTGCTTGCAACTTGAATCTCCAGTAGCAGCCAGAGTAAGGAGTTACAAATCAGGTGCACTTTTTGGTTTTAATGTTTAAAATAGGAATGCTTCACTTCTATAACCAAGGGTGCCCTCTGCCTTCTGGATTGATTCACCTTTTAGCCACGTATCTATTTAATTGTGAGCAAACTAGCCACATCAAGTGTGATAAAGTATTTCTTGCCAAACAGAGAGCATCACATTGCCTTATTAATAGTATTAATTCATTCCCTATTCAGACTGGAAAAGGCTGACAATAGAAGAGACTCTGGGAAAAATCATTTATGGGAGATGAAGATCTCTATTATTTCTTTGAAAGAAAGTAATGTAAAAATACCCTTTTTTGCCTTCAACCACTTATATGGGAAAAGATAATAAAATCTCTATTTTGCAGCCAACAGCAGGAAAGGAAAATGGCAAATTTCAAGCGAAGATAGACACCTACATATTCTAAATCCAGAAGTAGCCAGATCTTAAATTCCTCAACATGATTTTTGCTGAATACCAATAGTGTTTGCTGTATGGATTTTGGCTTTTTTTTTCTTTCTTAAAAAATCATTCACTTACTGGAGCAATATACTCATTTGAACTAGAAACAATACATTCATCAGAAACCTAGTTCTACACATACCAAATCTGCCAAAATCTTATTAATTCACTGACTCGTTGGTCTGCATGGAACGCAAAATCATCTGTTTCAAAGAGATTATTGTTCTGAATCATTTGAACATCCACACTCCATTTTTAAAGCAGGTATGTTTTGTTTTCAAAGAAAAGTAAAGTAACAAAAACACCTAGTTCCATATACCTGATTATTTTTTCAAAAGAGCCATCCAGACTAAAATATACGCATGTTTACAAACTTATAGTTTAGCGATCAATTAGTAGGTCAGTAATCACATGCATGAGCAGCTGCTAAATGGATCATATTCCCACATGAAAATACTTTCAAGAAAATAATTTTTAACGGCTGTTCTTAATACGGCAAGTTTTCATGAGGAGAATAACATTTAAGTAATTTAATTTTATCTGTTAGAACCATGCAACTTGCCAAGGATTAAGTTCTTTCCTTCAGCATAAAATGAAATGTATTTTACTGAATGCCTGAAGCCTTTCTATATTTATCTGTTATTCAGAGGAGGCACTGTTTAGTAGTCAGTGGCATATACCAGCACATACGTGAGACAAAAGTAGGCTCTGAGAAGGTGCACAGTCCATGAATTTGGATGAGAAAAGGCAGAATGTCTGAAAAAAGTTACGTTCTTTTGAGAAAAATGTTTTCACTGTTAGAAATCTATTCCTCCAGATGATCAAACGATCTCACAACCTTCTCCTCCAGCACCGAAGACAGCCTTCCTGCTCTCAGTCCTCATACCCAACACTACAATAATTTCCAACAAAAAAGGCACTTTGGGAGATGTTAAACTTGCTCACCTTTGTGTGTGACTCCACAGGAAAGCAAAAAGCACTTTTTCTTCCAGGTATCACCCTTCCCAGACTTCAAATCATTGAAAAACTACATCTTGCCAAAACAAGCATCTTCCCCACAGTTTTTAAAAACAAACTGTAAATGAGTGGCAGACGGTCATAATTTTGTGATGCCTGTATACTAGTACTGCATGCCAGTAGATATGAATTCCACAAAAGCACATATAGCTAGTTCCTCAGATCTCAATACTAATTAAAACTTGCTGTTCCCCAAAACCAATTTCTTATTAAAACAGAAGGGGTTTTTTACCACCCTATATTTACTTTTGAAGTTGTTTCCTATTCTAATTCAAGAATTTTGCCAATGAAAGCAGTGGCCATAATTTGACTTCACTGCCCATACACCATCCAGCCATACAATAAGCATGAATCTCTCCCCAGTGTCTTCTCTTTACCTGCCCTTTACGTTGTGATGGTTTAACCTTGCTTGGACTCCAGGTGCCTGCGTGTTCTTGCTTTGGGTAAATGAATTTTTTACTACTTGCAGTTTTCCAAGCAAGTGAAGGATACTTTGCTCAAAATATGAATTGCCAGTGACCAAGGGTCAAAGAGAGTTATATTTAAGAATGGTGTTTATTTTGCACCCTCTCTGTGTGATTGCACTGTGTTTCCATGGGTGGCCTTTCCCAGTCTAAAAGCCTGGTATTGCCTTACCTGTACATTTCTGTTACTGCTCAGGCATTAGCAACCAAGGGAAAGTCAGACCAGGTCACTAGTAAATTGAAAATAAATACTTAAAAAAGCCTATTTTCCACTGGAAACATTGCATGCCTCTGAAGGTCAGGCCTCATATGGGAGGACCTGGGAATACATGGCTCTGGAAGAGAATGAACATGCTGGACCCACTCCTTCCCATGGGAGCCCATTGAGCAACAGGCTGAACTGAGTGACCACATGGTTTGGTCTGGCTTCAGAAGATACAGAAGATACTTCAGAATTAAGATACAGGATCATGTCAACAATGAAGTCCTGTCCAACCTGGAGCTTTAAGTGGGAATATGTCCAACTTGAAGCCACCAGTTCAGCTGTTGCTTTGTCTAGATAAATCTTGAAAAAGCTCCTTGGAAAGTGCTCTACTTTTAAAGTGCAAAAGCAACACAACCAACATTTTCCAGGGATTAGAATTTAGACCATTCAAAACCTTAAATGCATTTAAGGAAACCTTTACACTGAGTCCAGCAGTCAGAGTCATCAGAAAAAAAGGAAAGGATGCTCCTCTCTCCATAAGACTGCATAGTTTTGGAAGAGATCTGTGCCAGGGCCATTTGAAAACAGAAGGACAAACAACAGAGTGAGTCATGGCTTTAAGTGAACCGTGACAGCAGATGGTTATAAATACTGGACAGTTGAGCTGATAAGACATTGAGTAAATAACCAGAACAATTTTCTCCAGCCACAGAGGCTGCCTCTCCATTGGCGAGCTCTCTCTACACCCTGGAGAAGCTTTTGCTGACTTCTGCTGCCTTGCAGAGTCCACCTGAGATCCTCTGCAAAGATACAGCTCTTCACTGCTGCCACAGTAAGATTGTACCTAACAGAAACTGTAAACCTTCAGGCAGCCTTTTCCATGGGAAACTGGAACTTTTCTGTCAGTAACTGGTAACTTTTCTAAAGTAAACAGGAGTAAATACATAAATGAAAAAATTGTTCCAGATAAACAGGCTTAACTTTAAAAAAATATAACCATAAACTTTGTAGAGAAGCTTACTGAAGAGCATAAATGCACACAGTTTAACTAGTAGTTGTAGCAGATTTATCTAAAGCAGACCTATAATTTTGGCTTTTGGGATGGAGAGGACACTTCTGCCAAAGCATAAACAAGAGACTCGGCACATGTGTTGTTATGCTGGTGCGTAGTTCAGGGTCTTTGTTGCAAAGTGAGTGAGAATTAATTACTGTAATATAATTAACATTCTATAAACTCAGTGCCAAATGATCGTTTCTGCTGAAAACACTTTTTAATTAAAGATAAAAATTCCAAATCTGAGCAGACTTTCTGTAATTCAAATTAATATGGGATCAACTATGTAGCATGTACGAAAAAACTTGGGAAAATAATTTTTCTTAAGTTTTATTTGGCAGTGGTTCTCTTTCTCATTAAAAGGTTATTTACATGGCAAAGAGCGGTTTGTAGCTAAGTCTATAAACACCAGATAAAACTGGAATCTCTACAGCCCAGGCTCTGATATTTCCTATTGCAGGATGATTTGCCACTCCTAATGGGAGGTGATCCTAGAGCCATCACTTAAATGGTAAGAAACTTTCTGAAAGAGTTGGGAATAAAGGTTAGCTGGCAATAGTTCTCATCTTCTGCATCCCTACCAGTCAATTTCCCTACACAAAATCAGCATGGATTTATTAAATTAGTATTCCTTCACATCCCTCTTGCTGACCAGCAGATTCTAAATTATAGAAATAGAACTGAAATTCACAAGGAGAATCTACGGAGACGAACCCCAATTAATTTGTAAAGAACAAAATAGATTAAAAGTTGACAAAGATCACAATACAGAATTTATAGTACATAATTAGAAGTATAGTAAAGATTATTATTTTTGTTCTTTTGTACTACTGCATTTTTACTGACTTTAGCAGAAGGCAGAAACAAGGAAGTTTAGGTCACTAACACCACAAAATATGGTATCTCAGAGAAAATGTAGAGAAACACAAAATTACTTTTACGGTAAAACATAAATTGGATAAATCCTCGAACACATTCATTTGAACTCAATGCCTGGATCTTGCTGCCAAACGGAAAATGTTCATGTGATAAATTATATTTGAGAGCATCATAACGGACACTCTCATACTGTTTACATCTGAAACGTTAAATTGTATAGGCAAAATAACTGCCATAGAGGACATGTGCTACCCTTCCCCTCTATGAAAAACTATTTCAAAGTTTTGTCTGGCATTTATAGTTTACTACAAAGTTTTACATATGACCTACATAGATCAACACCACCAACTACTGCATTAATTATGGTAATTAACTGATACAGTTATTCAGTGAAAACCTCTCTATCTAAGCATCACTTTTCCTTAAGATTGCAAAAATGCATGACCAGCATGTTCTCGGTACTTGAATTTAGTTATTTTAGATTCTTAAATGCATTCAGTCATCTATGGAATTCAGAATATGAGAGTTTATATTGAGTTAAGGATATATGTGACTGCAATACTACTATTTCCTAAATAGCATAATTCTCTTACTACTTCTATTACACTGTGTGCTTTGTGGAAGAGAAGAACTAACTCAAGTCCAAGAGATGTTATTGCTTCTCCAGAAGAATCAGGAAACCCCAGGAGCAAGGCATTCTGGCATGAATGCAGAACCCCCTATGAGCACCAGGTAAGCACCTCTCAAGAGTTAAACCAAGGCAAATGGGGCAGATGTTTTTTCCCTGCTGCTGTGCTGTGGGATGCCATGGTGAAGATAAAGATCAGAGTAAAATAAAGCATGCAAGTATTTTGTGTTTGAGCCCAATAATCCTCTACCAGCTAATATAATCCTCTAAACATTTTGGACAATTAAACTGTCTCAGAGACAGAGGCTGGTGTCAAGTAGCCAGCAGCACTCCCAGGGTGGGCTACAACCTTCTCATAATTGTTTTCTTTGGAAAACAAACACATCAGCATTTCACACCAGCTTCTTAGATTTCTGGCTATTCAACTGATAATTTTAATGTGATCACAAAAACATCACCCTTGTGTATCAACAAAAATCTGCCTAGCACAGAAATAAACCTTTAACAGTCTGCAAATATTTTCAATAAAAAATATGACTAAAGATCAATTCAGAACCTACTGGGAAAATAAATATTATTTTAACAGTGTAATCAAATCCTTCAGTTGAATACAACAGTTGTCAGAAGCCAATAATGTGAATTTTGTATTGCTCTTATGTACCCTCTCATATCACAACTATTCTGTTCAGGAACATAAACAATGTAACGATGGGAAAATTCTATTTCTATTATACTAATAAGATTTGTTATACTCATCAGGGGTATCATACAAACCATAAAACAGGTTAAATATAAATACTACAGTCCTGACATCTCCCTAATCATAAAGAGTAAAAGCTGTCAAGGATCTTCCCACTATTCCCACAGCAAGCTAACAGACACAATGGGATAAAGCCCAAATTAATTTGATGGAGCCAGGATCGTCCTGTCACTGATGCCAAACAGCAGGGATCAGCTCAGGTCCAGCCTGCTGATCACATTACTGCTCCCAGAAGGGAGGAAAACATATCTGTTGCCAGTTGGGAATACCCCCATCCCAGTGAACTCCCACCCTGTGCGCAGGATGACAGATGGAGAATGCTGTGTGCCCCATGCCAAAACCAAGCCCGAGACCCCTCCAGCAGCCCACAAGGGCAGAGGGCTGACCTGTCCTCCCAGAAGCATCCCCTGCACCAGCTCACCTTCCTGCAGTGGATGGCATCAACGGAGTAGAGAGGTGACACGCTGGCATTCAAGCACTTCGGCTGGCAGCTGTAACAACTTCCATTATTTATACCATTTTCCTTTACCACAGGAATAGCTTGCTTTCTATTCGCCAAACCATATGCCTTTTCTACCATACCATATAATCCACATGCAACTCCTGAGGAAGGGAATCTTAAAAATTAGGCTAGTTCAGTTTTGTATATATCCCAATAAAGGAAATTATCCCTTGATCTTACTACAGTAATGAGGTAAAAAATGGTGAGAATTTTTTTCTTTCCCCCTGCAGAAATTCTTCATACATTAAAATTTATGGAGAAGAGCTTTTAGCTCAAAATGGTTAGAAAAATTTAATTTTTAGCCTTTCCCCACCATTAAGTTGTCTGCTTTTCTCCCTTCTGCTTTTTAAAAAACCTTCAAAATTGTAATACTAATAGCTAAAGATTTCTTAATTTCATTTACAGCTTTTCCCCATTAAAAAAGTCAGACTATAAAATAGTCTCAGACTAAAAGAAGTTATGAGAATTTAAATATTTGCTTACATTTACTAAATAAGTCTTCCTAAGTGACCTCAACTCTTAAAATCAATCTGTAAGACAAATTCATTAACCTTCAAATCATTAAAACTGAAGATAAAAAACTAGAGGAATAAAGACAAATTCAAATGCATATGTGTATGTTCTGCCTCAAGTTCATAAAGTGCATTTACAAAAGTGTAGCGGCATGTAGTAAGAAGAAGGACATAAAGAGAATTCAATAATCATGTATTCTGATATGAAACCACATGATGCAGGATACATCCACTGACGATTTATAAATACCTCCTATGAAACCTGGAAAAAACAAGTCAGCCCTTTCTAATACAACTCTTCCTTTTGTCCTCTCCTGGCCTCTTCCTCCTTTTTTCAACTAGAAATGGAAAAGCACTGACACTATTGAGACCAGGCTGCCCACTGAATGCTTAGTGTAAGATCTCTTTGTACTTCCATACCCTTCATTCACCAGCAAAACACCCTCCTCCACAGAAGATGAGCTCAAATTTAAATCATATACGCTCCTATTTTTCTGTGTTTGCTTCTTTATCATTTTTCACTTAGGAATATTGTAAGGCATCTCCAGCCCACAGTTACACTCTAACAGAATTAGACTTATGCATTAGACAGACACTGAGGAAAGATCAAAGTAAATACTGAGACTAGAGCTATCCCTTAATTAAACAGAAATCCTCCCAAACTTTCACTTTCCCCCTCACATGCAAAAACTATTCCTTTGTCAAAGAAAGTCCCAAATGTTAATCAATGCCATCAGTCTATGAGCAAGTGCCATTCCCCACAAAAATATGGCAAAAAGTTCTCATTTATCCCTAGGGTTTGACTTCACTGACAGAAATGCAACAAACTGAATTGCTGAACGATTTTTTTAGCTAATCTCAGAAAAGGATTCAAAAGTATGTTTGAGGCAAGAGAAGATTTTATGAAGACATTTAAATATGCTGACCTCACACTGGAAGGAGTTGTGTGGTTCCCTCAAGTTCCTCCCAGTTACTCTGACACAAATTTGATGGTGCCAAGTATCAAAACAAAGCATCAATGTGTGCTAGGTAAGACACCTGACAGCATCAGAAAGTAAATAAGGATACTCTTACGTTACAAAAATCTGCAATCGGTGTCTGAACATCACCAGTATTGTAGAGCCATAAGCTAAATCAGACAAACCATCGTAAGAAGGAAGTAGAATTTAACTGACAATTGGACTTGATGATCCTAGAGTCTTTTCCAACCTTAAAAATTCTATGATTCTGTGAAAATAATCCCCTTAAATGACCTTTGTGTTATCCATGTCTCCAGTGCTTGAAAGCAGTCTCTGTATCTAAATACAAAATGGTAAGGAAAAAAAAAGAGATTGAAACTACGGTCAGTCCTGACAAGCAAAAAGTCAAAGGTGGCAAGATGCCTGCATGGGTGAACAAGGTGCTCCTGATCGGACTGAGACAGAAAAAGGAACCATCCAGAAGGCAGAAGCAGGGACAATTGATTTAGTGGGAATAGAGAGATGCTGTCCAAGTATACAGAGATGGGGTTAGGAAAGCCAAAGCTGAATACAATGAGGGGTGTGAAGAGCAACAAGATGCTTCTACAGGGCATCTGACATAAAGAGATGCTCAGAGAACTGGGACTGTCCAGTCCAGAAAGAAAAGGCTCAGGGAACCGTATCAACATGTATAAATACTGATGGAGGCAGTACGGAAGACTGACCCAGTCAGATCCACAACAGACAAGAGGCAACAACCACAAGCTGCAATATTAAAACACATGGAGCAAAGGGAAGATTAGAAAAGAACGCCCATTAGGTAAGTGGACTGTGAGGCAAGGTGGACTGAAAAAACAGCTAACTGCTGAGCTCAAAGAGTGGTGATGAACAGCACCATGTCCAGCTGGAGACAAAGCACCTGTGGAATACCCAGGAGGTACATACTGGGACCAGTACTGTTTAACATTGTAGTTTATGACCTGGCAATGGGACAGAGCACACCCTCAGAAAGTTTGCAGACTGCATAAAACACGCAGGAGGGGTAATACCCAAGATGCTTGTGTGTCATTCAGATGAACCTTGAGAGGCTGGAGAACTAGGTCAACAGGAATTCCATGAAGTCCAAAGGAACATGCAAAGTCCTGCACTTAGGAAGGAATAACTCCATACACCAATGTGGGCTTCGGGCAATTGGTGCTGGAAAGCAACTTTGCAGAAAAAGGTCAGGGGATCTGGTGGACGCAACATTGATTGAGCATGATCAAGGACCATGAGCCAGCAACATGTCCTTGTAGTAAACAGAATGGCAGCATTCTGGACTGCATGAGGAAGATTGACCCCAGCAGGTCAAGGGAGGTGGTGCTTTCCCTCTCCTCAGCACTGGTGAGACATCTGGAGTGCTGGCTCTAGTGTGGTGCTCCCTATACAAGTTTAACATGGACATACTGGAGCGAGTGCAGGGTACTGTATAGAATCATAGAATCATTAAGGTTGGAAGAGACCTCAAGGATTATCTAGTCCAACCGTCCCACCACCACCTATTACCCACTAAACCATGTCCTTAAGTACCACATCCAACCTTTCTTTAAACATCCCCAGGGACGCTGACTCCACCACCTCCCTGGGCAATCCCTTCCAATGCCCAACCACCCTTTCCGAGAAGAAATTTCTCCTCATCTCCAACCTAAACCTTCCCTGGCGCAACTTGCAGCTGTTCCCCCTTGTCCTGTCACTAGTTATCTGCAAGAAGAGGCCGACCCCCAGCTCGCCACAACTTCCTTTCAGGTAGTTGCAGAGGGCAATAAGGTCTCCCCTGAGCCTCCTCTTCTCCAGACTAAACAAGCCCACTTCCTTCAGCCGCTCCTCATAAGACTTGTGCTCCAGACCCTTCACCAGTTTCATTGACCTTCTCTGGACATGCTCCAGGGCTTCGATGTCTTTCTTGTGGTGAGGGGCCCAAAACCGGACACAGTACTCGAGGTGCGGCCTCACCAGGGCTGAGTACAGGGGGACAATCACCTCCCTGCTTCTGCTGGTTACACTGTTCCTGATACAAGCCAGGATGCTGTTGGCCTTCTTGGTCACCTGGGCACACTGCCAGCGAGTGTCCAGGTGAGCGTCAACCAACACCCCCAGGTCCTTTTCCTCTACACAGCTTTCCAGCCACCCCGCCCTCAGCCTGTAGCGCTGCCTGGGGTTGTTGTGGCCAAAGTGCAGGACCCGGCACTTTGCCACATTGAACCTCATCCCGTTGGCCTCTGCCCAGCGATCCAACCTGTCCAGGTCCCTCTGCAGAGCCATCCTACCCTCCGGCAGATTGACACTTCCCTCCAGCTTGGTGTCATCTGCAAACTTACTGAGGGTACACTCAAATTAGGAGACTTAGACAGCTAGGACTGTCAAGCCCAGAGAAGAGAGGGCTCCAGGGAGATTTTCTCAATGTATACAAATACCTGAAGTAGACAGTAAGGAATTCTGACCCAGACAGACAAGAGTCAATGAGCACAAACTGAGATGCAAAAAACATCAAAGAACTTATTTTATTGACAGGGTGGTTGAACACTGGATGGAACAGATTGCCCTGGCAGATTGTGGCATCTCCACCCAGGGAAACACTCAAAACTCATCCAGACACAGCCCTGAACAACTCGCTGTAGTTGATCCTGTTTTGAGCAGCGGAGTTCAACTGGATGGTCTTCAGAACTCCCTTCCAACCTGAACAATCGTCGACATTAAGTAGGTGTTTATTCTGGCTGTTACCACTTAATTATGCCTAAGCTAGAAGCAGTAGTTCGTTTGGATCTGGAAGCATGATTTTTAGTAGAGCACCTAAAGTATTTTGAGGTGGAGCACATACTTCCTATATCCACTATGAATATTTAATTCATCCTTTATATAAATTATTCATTTTAAATATTTTGCTAGGGCTTGCAATCTAAGGCTTTCTGAAAAAATCATGATGCCAAAAATGAACTCTACAGTTACTGCTTTTGAAACCCTCTGTTATATTGACCTTAAAAGATGACAGAGTGTTGTATCTGCAGGGAGAGTTTGCTCTTTTGCATATAACCATTTTTAAATGCAAATGTGCTGGAAACAATAAGGACACACATCTATAAACCAATGAAGTGAATAAATGTCTAGTTTATAAATTTCTTATCAGGCATCACTACTCTAGTTATTTCCTCACTTTTTACAACTATCAGATCTTTCTCATGCTGAACAGTATTTACCTTGCACACTACTAGAGATCCATAATTTGAGTTGCAAAGAACAAGTCCAGAGCAAACCACTTCCAAAACAATTCTTCAGTATGTAGTCTCACTTGCACCTCATAACCCTAGAAAATTCAGCCACACAGTTGGATCAACCCCAAGCATGACACAGGAAATATTAAATGTACTATCTTTAATTTTTAATAGAAATTGCAAGTTAAAAGTGTGCACTAACCATTTACTGAATTGCAGAGATATTTACCCCTTTTCCAAACTTTTTATGAAGTAACTGCTATTCCAAAAAAAGAAAAATAAACCCCACAACCATGAAATACTAGGAACACTGCCCTTCTATGAGGCAGTAATGGAAGTAAATTGGAATTATAATTTCTGGTATGGTGCATAGCTCACTAAATAGTTATATTTTAGAACTTCCATTAAATGTTAACAAAAATTATGCTCTTTATTTATAAAAAAGCCTCGTAAGACAACAATCACATCTGAGAATATAAAATCTCATTGCAACATATTAAGAAAGTATATCATGCTTAAAGCTTATAAAAATTAACATAATGCTTTTACCAAACAGTTTTAAAATATCAGCATGAACAATTTACCCTGAAGAGACATAGCAGGACCCAAAGCTAAAAAAAATAAACAAACGCAGAATGCTAGTCAAAACAGAATCCACCGGCATTTTTAATGGTTCCCAAAGTTTTTCTTCAAAAACTCAGCCCCTATTAATTAATATATGCCAAATGTTCTAAAGTCACTGTAGCAGTCACTGGACTGCTAAACATTTTACATAATTATTTAGCAAATACATTCCTCAAAACTGCAACTAAGAATCAGGCATATATATTGGCATATGCTGACTTTATTTGCAATTACAGTTTTCTTGATGACAACTCCAACTCCTATTTTCCATTTCATTTTAAGAGTAGTTTGTAAGCAAGGATTACTTTTTAGTTCTCAAAGAAAGTGAGATGGGCATATTTTGACTAGACAGGAATTAAGCTTGCCAAATAGTTGTGCAGAAGTTTATCCACAGTGTCCCTTTGCCAATTAAGACCTAGATTCTGTCATCCTTCAGTCTGACACTGTGGATGTTTTCAGGCAGTCCTTACAAAATATTTATTAAGATCTTTTAATTAAGCCCATACATTTCTTTTAGAGTTGTTTAGTTCAAAGGAACTAAGAATTTCATTCCTGTACCCTGAGCACCGCAAAATACATTAGAAATTCCCCCATCAGTCTTAGATTTCCAAGAGTCCCTTCCAAGTATTTAAAAAAAAAAAATGGTAGAATTTGCAATCCGAAGTAAAATATTAGAGATTGTCTTGTCTACATACTATCTGAGCAAGACAGCACAACATATGGCACAGGCATTATGTTTTCAAGATTAAAGAAAATTAATGAAATAGATAATGCCCACTGAAAAACAATTAATATAATGAAGCATCCACTAAAGCAAGCTACATGTAAACTTTGTAATTTACTGTAATGCCACTCCTAACTAGCACCACATGTTTGTTTATGTGTATTGCAGATGCCTGGAAAGAGCTGCCATTCTAACATACCATTCTCCCATTACTATGTTACACCACCTTACTATAGGCTGTTATCTAAATCTATAGGACTCCTCCCTTTCCCATTAGCATCTCCTACATCTTCCTTAATTTTCAGCTCTGCAAAGAGAATCACATTTTAAAGATCTCTCTAATACCTTAAACCTTCACTGTAAGTCCAGACAACAGACAATCCTTATCATATTGCTGCAGGGATTATGTAACCCAGAAAAAATGTTATTTTTGTTGCTAGTACCAGACTCAGAAAATAATTTGCAAGCACATTCATAACAACTTCTAAGAACATCCTATAAATATCCTACCTTTAGTCTACATAATCTTAAAGAAGAGTGTGTTACCCACAGAAATAACTAGTCAAGAAACAAGCTACACTCAGTTTAGTTTTATTGTGAATGGTCGACTAAAGTACAAGAGAAATACACAGACCTCAAGGGAGGAGTGGCCGATACACCAGCAGGCTGTGCTGCCATTCAGCGAGATCTGGACAGGCTAGAGAGTTGGGCAGAGAGAAACCTTATGAAATTCAACAAGGGCAAGTGTAGGGTCCTGCATCCAGAGTCAAATAACCCCAAGCATCACTACAGCTTAGGGGCTGACCTGCTGCAAAGCAGCACTGCCAAGAAGGGCCTGGCAGTCCTGGTGGACAACAAGCTCTCCATGAGCCAGCAGTGTGCTCTTGTGGTCAAGAAGGCCAATGGTAGCCTCAGGTGCATCAAGAAGAGCATGGCCAGCAGGTCAAGGGGGGTTATCCTCCCCTTCTATTCTGCCCTGCTGAGGTCACATCTGGAATGTTTCCAGTTCTGGGCTCCCCAGTTCAAGAAAGACAGGGAACTACTGGAGAGAGTCCAGTGGAGGGCTACCAAGATGATTAGGGGGCTGGAGCATCTCTCCTATGAGGAAAGGCTGAGAGAGCTGGGTCTCTTTAGCTTGGAGAAGACTTGGAGGGCATCTGATCAGCGCTCATAAATATCTAAAGGGTGGATGCCTAGAGGAAGAGGCCAGACTCTTCTCAGTGGTGCCCAGTGACAGGACAAGGGGCAATGGGCACAAACAGGAAGTTCCATCTGAACACGAGAAACATCTTTACTGTGAGGGTGACGGAGCACTGGCACAGGCTGCCCAGAGAGGTTGTGGCATCTCCTTCTCTGGGGATACCCAAAATCTGCCTGGATGTGATCCTGTACAGCCTGCTCTAGGTGATCCTGTTGGCATGGGGGTGGGGGGGGGGAGGGGCGTTGGACTAGATGATCTCCAGAGGTCCCTTCTAACCCTTATCAGTCTGTGATTCTGTGAAAACACTCCCTCAGGCACATTTACACCTGTCCTAGGTGGCTGACCACACTGGGTCAAGGGACCTAAAGAATTATCCAACAAAATAAGAGCTAATCACCTTGGAGCAATATCATCCCTTCCAGGTTCTCCTCCCAGTCTGTCCTGGTCCCAGCTTCAATTTGCTCCACCATCTATTCCCACTTCCTTGCATCGCCAGCAGCTTTTACATGTCCTCATAAGAAGGCCTGAGTCCCTAGCGTGCAAGAAAACCTCATCTACTATTTACAGCTGAAAAAGTTGCCTTTCCCTATTCAGACTTGATATATCTATCTTGCCCAGCCCTTTTCCTCCCTTAGCTGGAATGAGCAACAGACAACATTAAAATAGCGGCCCACACTGTCAGCAGCCCTGTCTCTTCATGGAGATGCCATCAAAGAGAGGACAGCTGGGCAGGATTATGGCATTAGAAAGGTACCTGAGAATCTCTACCCTTGTCCTGGGAGGAGGGAAGATTTTTTTAACCAGTAATGAGCACACCTCCAAGACATGCATCAAAGACATTTACTGTGTCAAAAATGATGGTGTTTGGCTCCCCAACTTGCTGACTGCTGTGCACCACTGCCTGGTGCTCACGTTCTGTCTGTTCAGCAAGCAGGAGCTCACTTGCTCCATTTCCACACCAAAGTACTTTGCAAGGTGAAGAAGAGCACAGTCAGCTCTCATTCAAAGCAGGAGTGACATTGCAGAAGTCTGTGGTCTGTGCATTCTTTACTCTGCTGGCTGCTGCCCCGAGTATGGCTTCAGTTCAGAGACTATGTCTAGACTCATGAATTAAATACGTCAGGACAGTTCGCTGGCCTGCAGCCCTGCTGACACAGCCTGTGTCCTTACTATTAAGCTCACACTCTCTGTCCTAGTCACAGTGGACTCACCCAAACTCCTCTGGCTCTTGCTAACCTGTGATTCTGCCTGAGCAGGGTTTGGGTCAGTGCTAGCTGGTTTGGGTCAAACACTGCTAGGTTTCATGCTGACAACATCCCAGTGCGGACCATGAAGGTGCGATGCCCTGGAATAGTTACCACTATAGCAAGATGCTGTACCTTTGTACCCAAGCAAGGAGAAAGGTGTGTATGATTTGGCAAGATACCAAGATGCTGACTCTGCATACATGATACTAAACAGAGCAAAAGCCTAAATGGACCTTACCTGAAAAAGTTGCTAACCTCAGTTTTACCGCTGACTACATTCTGTTTGGTGCTTTTGTTATGGCACCTTTATTACTGAGTCAGTCTTAAAAACAGAAGTAAATACATAAAAAGGCAGCTCTTCTCAAGGCCATATATAAGACTTGAAACACGGAGGGCTTTGGAAAGAAGGTTACTCCACATCCAGGTATGGTGGCATCATCAGATGAACAGCTTTGTTCTCTGACCCCAACCCACTGCACTGAGAGTTCCTGAGCTGTAGAAGGACAAAACAAGACCCTCATTGTGCCATGGCTGTGGCACCAGAGTCCACCCACGTGTGAGACCCACCAAGCAGCCCTCAGTCTCCTGCATCTAAAAACCATTCAGATGACAAAACACGGGTTTTCCGGGCCAGCCCAGGAAACAAGCTTTTGTCTTTCCTTTAAAGGTCACAGTGTCTGCACTGACCTGATGGTACTGAGTCTCCACACTTCTAAGGGTTTGGATTTGGCTTGGCCTGAGCTTATTTGAGCTTGGTTTAGCTGTGCTTACTGTCATCTAGCATTCATGTGATTACTGCTGCACTTATCCAGGTTAACTTGGAATCACCATTACAGCCGAGGTCTAACAAACTTGACAGAGTCCACCTTGCAGTGGCCAGTCCCTGGGAAGGGTAATGGGTGAACACGGGTCATGGACCATTCCCAGGAGGCAGCTGGGAAAGGGAGAGTTTACCAGCCCCGCTGCAGCCCCAGAGGTGCTGCAGGCACTGGTTTAGAAGGAAACTGGCATCAGTGCAGACATACAGCCTAAGTAACCCATGAGCTTGTCCTGCTCTTGCTGCATGCACAGCTCTTTGCACAGGGATATTTAAAATACAGTGTAAAATGAATTCAGAAAAGGAGTGACTTGCCCCTAACTCCATGCTCTGGCTTTCCAGGGAGTGTCATCCCTGGGTCCTGGCCTGCTCCAGAGTTGCAATGGTGTCCCCCACCTCTAACTCCAAAATGTCTATGCTATGTAATATCCAGTCTTCTGCCTAACTTAACAGCATCACTGAGAAATCCACCACGAACTGCAGGGTTGAGGAGCACCTGCTTTCACCACCCTACCTGTAATAAATCTCAAATGCAAACAATACACTCATCTGTGAAAATCCTTTTTCCTAAACTGTTTTTAGTTGGCTTTTTTTTTTTTTTTAATCTTTTCCATAACTCAAGCCTGGTTTGTACACTAACAAGAGTTTCACAGAGCTAACTTCTATTTTAAAGAATTATGGAATACATATTTGCTTTTCTATTTAAAACTTAGAGTCACACAGATAATGAGTATTAGAAAACCCCAACAGTTAGGTACACTGAATTAATGGGAAGACAAAACTACATTTCAGACTAAATATTCAGTCTATCTCAAATCGAGAGTACAAGACCAAGACAGCTCATATTTACCAAAAGAGTGGCCATAATTTCAGGTTACATTCACAGAGGTGAGTCTCACAGCAGCAACCAACCTCATATTCTGGCAAAGTAAACTTTGTTCATGTTTTGTGCAGAACAGTAATTAGTTGCAGTTTTGGAAAATTTTAATTTGGAAATACAGTCCCTCCACGAAAACAGAGTTGTTGAATAAAAGCAATGAGGGGTAGGCCAAATAGAGTTTGCAATGCATTAGAATCTTTCCATGACAGCAGTAAATACAAAGGTACACATGAAACAGTTTTTTTTGGCAAACAGGCAATAGAAACCAAAGTTCAAAACAAAAAAGTTAAATCATCATTTAACAACAAACCTTGCCTTTAGTAATGAAACTGAACAAACTTGCAAATAAAAATCTAATATATCTTAAATCTGATTCTAAATATATTTTAAATTTTGATATTTTTAATGAATTTCAGACAAAATTAGATAACACCTGAAATACCATCTGCATCTTTTTTCCTAAAAATGTTACATAAAGAAGTAAATAAAGTTTTTAGAAGACAACAATAAGAAATAATGACGTTGCAAAACAATTCAATTCTTCCTAGGACATTAGAAGTTTTTCCTGAAACTATGCAATTTAACAGAGACAGAGAACTCACGTTGCTATTACAGGGGGTATATGACTTACTAGCACAACCTAGCTGTGAGTAACAACGGCTTATTCTGTACCATACTCAGTTAAAATTTCTTCCCTTCTTTAGATTTAATTTTGTCTTATTGCAAGTAGAAGTTGTTCTGTTGATGACGTTTTCCATAAGCATTTGTGCAAACACCTGATCTCAGTTTGGGATTTTAGATGTCGAAAAATACGTCACAATCTGTTTTTCTGAGCTAAGAGCTATTTCAGCTTTCCAGGCAAAGATACCATCACAAGTACAGACACAGAAATGGTTTGATGATCTTGAATGATTTGCATTGTTGTGGAATAACCAAACTGAGGAACAATTCCAAAATATCATAAAGAATAATTTATTCATATTTTAGCTAGAAATAATTAAAAAATTGTAGTTATTATTATAGAGTATTTTTTTAAACACCAAAATCATAGTGACTAGTCATTTCAAATAACCAAAGCACTAGCACAAAAGAAAATATACACTTAATGACAGTCTTACATACTGACACATTCTACAGACTAAAACATATCATGAAAGCAACTTTGGCCATACCTCCATCAACACCCAAGCAGATGTGCATTTTTCATACCTTTTAAAACCATCAGTGTTTCGTACCAGTGTGCAAGTCAACAAAAAATGTGTTCATCTGCTACAGACAAGGTATTTGGATGTCTACATGAAAACAACGAAACAGCTCACAGTTGTGTTGGGATGTGAGCAGAAGACAAATTAAATACTCCAATAAATCTCTCATTTTTAATTTGCATTTTGCTTTTCCTTCTTTTTTTTTTCAGTTTTGAAATCAAGTCAGAAAAACACCTTGTATCAAATCCTGAAATTTGCTGAGCTGCAGTTACAGCAAAGCCCATTTAAAGATCTGCAGGATAAAGTATTACGGCAGACTCGGTCATAAGCAAACTCTGCTGAGTATCTTCATAAAGATCAGAAATCAGTTAAAACTCTAGACGCCAGTTCAGTAGGATTTATTTCATTTTAGTAACTGCTCTGCTGTAATATATCCCAGGGAATCAATTTTATTTTGTAATTAGGGAGAGTAACGTAACATAACGTGCTTAACTGAGAAAAGATTTTAAGTATCCAAGGCCTGATTTTGAATGTAGGCCTCTTAAAAAACAGGTATTTGGTATTCTAGCCAAAAATAGTGCCTTGGAATGAGCAGAAGTCAATGCTTAGACTCTCAGTGGACTAGGAGAGAGCTACTTGAGCTAGCTTGGATCTAATAAGCAGCATAATATTAGAAAGGTGTAGTGGTTTCACCTTGGCTAAATGCCAGGTGCCCACCAAGCTGCTTTATCACTCCCCTCCTCAGCAGGGCAGAGAGGGGAGAGGGAAAAAATAAGATGGAAAAGACCACTCCAAAATTGTGGGTTTAGATAAAGGCAGTTTTAATATAGCGAAAAGCAAGGCCGCGTGCGGAAGCAAAGCAAAGGAAAAACAAAAGATTATTCTCTACTTCCCATCAGCAGGCGATGTCCGGCCACTCCCTGGGAAGCAGGGCTTCCAAAAGCGTAGTGGTTACCCCGGAAGACAAAACTCCGAAAAAAATGAATGCCCCCCCTTCCTCCCCCTCNCGGCACTGCTCGGCAGTAGCCAAAACCCTGGTGTGTTATCAGCACCTTGCTGCTACCAATGCACAGCACTGTAAGGGCTGCTGCGGGGAAATTAACTCCAGCTCAGCCTGACCCAGTACAACTGGCTCCAAAATGGCTGAAGTACTACGTTTCTCTGTAAGCATAATTGGTTGAAGGACACTAATGTGTCTGTGTTGTTTTGGGGCCTGAAATACCTGATTCAGCTAGATCAGGTATCTCTTCAGCAAATTGCCTTCCCTTCCATCAAAATTTTTTTAGAGGTGGAGCGCAGAACAGCTTTAAGATGCTGGAAAATATTGGTGTTTTAACTTTTACAAATAAATGGGAAGGACTATTTCATCGCTAAAACCTGATAATTTCCAACCTTCATAATTCCTTTCTCTACCTTCAATTACACTGTCTTTTGATCCCAAAAGAAAATGCAAGAAAGCCTTTGGTCTGTAACATACTGAACACATAGTTCTGAATTGGTCAAAATCAGAATCTTAACCTTAAATGCAAGGATGTGCAAAATATGTTCACACAGACTAAGAATTATTCAGATAAAACAATTTCTATCCTGGAAGCAACCATCACACAAATGATACACATTTTTCTACTTAAGTGATAGCTCTATCTCTCCCCAGTCACTTCTCTTACCTACTTTCAGAATCATTTTTCTCTATCTCCACCATGCTCATCTTCATATTTTTACCAGACATCAATAAAAAAATTCAAACAATCTCTTTTCTCAAAATTAGTGATAACAGTCTTACCCACTGAATTACTGACTTCTTGCTTACCTGACAAGATTTTCTCTATCCTTCTTCTGTATGTAGCACAAGTCTGTGTTTATAATCAACTCTGCAGTGTATTTTTAATCATTTGTTCAAACAAACCAATTCAAACTAGCAAAAATCTTTTCATTTACTACAGCTCAGATCAGGTGTACCCAAATATAGTCCAAATATTAGGACTAATCTATTGTAGAGTATTCCAGATAGAAAGAACCACATTCTAAAGTCATCAATTTCATTATTTTATCTACTCCCAACCATGTCATACAAAACCAGGCACATTTTGTACTTGTTTAGAACTGCCATACTGAATAAGGACTTCATCCAGTCAATATGAAATGATGCAGCTGTTCATGGTGCAGTCAGTCATCCTCTTCATTTCCAATATTATATATGCCTGAGCTTATTTTTGAGAATTCTGGGAATCAGTATTCACCATTCTATTGATTTTGTGTGGTATATAATTTGATACTTTTCCATATTTAAATTCCCATTTATAATATATTTTTAAATGCGTATTATTCTCCTTGCATACGTTCTTCAACATCTTATACATATCTATATAAATATTTTATTTATTAAAAAGCTTATTTAATAAAAATAAGGGATCTATGCAATGAAAGAGAATTAATATTCTTTGTTTGGAAAGAAAAAGTAGGGCATAACAGCTTAACACCTTTTTTCATAACATTCTGTTTATTTTCTCTATGTATTTCTAGCTATACTACTATTCTCTGGACATTCTCTCTCTTATTAGCTACGGTTTCCTTTTAAGTACTACAATAATGTTAAACATATCTCATTAAGTACTCTCAGCCATACTCTGCAGCCAAGAATAATTGAAAGAATTGCACACCGCTGTATCTCATTTAGTTTCTTACATTTAGAAATCTTAGACTATTAATAGACTAATTTTGCTCTTCTCTCTGCAGGTTCCACTGTTTTCAGAAGATAAATGCAAATAAAAACAAAATTAAACATATATTGAGTAGATAAATTAAAATATAAAAATTAAAATATATTGAGTAGTTATTAATTAAATATCTAAAAATTAAATGTGTATTAATTAAGACATTTTTTCATGATAGAATCATAGAATATCCTGAGTTGGAAAGGACCCATAAGGATCATCAAGTCCAACTCCTGGCTCCACACAGGACCAGCCCAATCAGAGCAGATGACTGAGAGCATTGTCCACACACTTCTTGAACTCAGTCAGGCTCGGTGTGGTGATCACTTCCCTGGGGAGCCTGTTCCAGTGGCCGACCACCCTCTTGGTGAAAAACCTTTTCCTGATCTCCAATCCGCCCCTCCCCTATTACAGCTTCATGCTGTTCCCTCGGGTTCTATCGCTGGCCACCAGAGGGAGGAGATCAGCGCCTGTCCCTTTGTTTCCCTTCATGAGGAACCTGTAGGCTGCCATGAGATCTCTCCTCAGTCTCCTCTTCTCCAGGCTGAACAAGCCAAAGGACTTCAACCTCTCCTCATACATCTTCCCCTCTAGACCCTTCACCATCTTGGTTGCCTGCTTCTGGACACTCTCCAATAGTTTTATGTCCTTTTTGTACTGTGGTGCCCAAAACTGCCCACAGTACTCGAGGTGACACTGCACTAGCGCAGTGTAGTGTAGGACAATCATGTCCCTAGAGTGGCTGGCAATGCCGTGCTTCATGCACCCCAGGATATGGTTGGCCTCCTGGCAGCCTGGGCACACTGTTGGCTCATGTTCAACTTGCTGTTGACCAGGACCCCCAAGTCCCTCTCACCATGGCTGGTCTCCAGTGTCTCATCACCCAGTTTGTACATATGGCCAGGGTTGCTTAGAATATGAGTCCCTAGCTCAGGCATACAGTGAAATTTTCTCCCAGAATAAAAGTAGTGGGAGAAAATACCAAACAGACTTTCTTACAGAGAACATATTTTAGATAAAGAGCTAAAAACTATGTCAATCTAAACCACTGTAATTACTCTGGGCATTATCATTCAACAACTGACACAAAAAAAAAATCTAAATTTCAATCATCTCATTCTTTCAAAGTGACACTGAAATTACATTTTAAACACACACAGAGAATCCTCAGTGATTCAGATTCAAATCCCAAGAACAGATCAAGAATGTATTTTCCTTGCGGTCATGTTCAGTGTCACTTTGAGGCTCCTCTCTTAGCTACTTCAATACTACATACATTCACAATTGTCCCACATGACGCTGAAAGTTAAAGGGCAACATACAGGTTTGTCCACCTTCCTTGCAACCCTCTTAACTCAAAGGTTTTCCGATGCTGAAAGATTTAAAAAAAAAGGTGGTTTTCTTATTCTGAAACATATACAGAATATCTGTATGAATGAGGTTTGCTGAATTTTACCCTAACCTGTATTCCAACCTCCTGTCTGTTCAGGCAGCAGGCTTACAAGTAGGTACATAATAGGTATGCTCTTTCTTATACCACTTGCCTTTGTGATTAGCTGCTCTTTAGAAATAACAGAGCTTTGAAAACTGGTATTTTTGGAAGGTTCTTTGCAGTGTGAAAGTTGTGAAATAAAACATAAAGAATCACCATACTGTCAAACACTTTCCATTATCCTTCCTCTTGCAGAGAAGGGTAAGATTTTATGGGAGGTCCCAGGAATATGAATATGTGCAAACATATAAAAAAATGGCACACAAGTTTCTGTCTTTTCCTCTTCTATCTGAACAACAGTAATCATATAGTATGATTATTGCAGTCCACTTTCCATTTTGAGGTTCTTGGCACCCAAATTCCTTCCCCCATCCATGTTAGAAACACTGTTTCAAGGTCCTTGTTTTCCTTTCAGTTCTTACTTCCAAGTAACATTAAAGCTTTCCAAACTCCTTTTTCATTGGAGAAGTATAAACATTTTGTAGTTATTCTTTACAGTCTTATTTTTTCTCCTCCACAAACTGAGGCTTCTGTGTAGCCCTCCTCTCTGATCTGCTTTGCCAAAGCACCAGCAACAAGATGCTATTTGTGTCCAACAGCACAAAGTGGTCTCCATACATTTTCCTATACTATTCAGAACGTACTAGAAGGTCTTTCTGAGCAAAGCTGCTCTCCTCTGTCGACGACCAAGAATATTTGATAGATTTTATACTACTGAAATCACTATGTGGACATGAAATCAAGCATGAGACCCTGAGCTAATCTAAAACTGTCACATCCCCATAAGAATTTAAAAGTACCGTTGCAGTAACACCAAGCAATTCCAATGACACATGGAAGAGAAAACATCATTCTGTTTAGGGGAAAAAGAAGAAAAGTATGTGGCAGTGTGACAAACCACACCTTAGCCCTCTCCTTAAACTACAGTTGAATAGAGTAAGGAAAGAAAAGGCTTATTGTGTATTAGGTAAGTAGCAAGTACAGTCAGAAATTGCTCTGGTCCTACTTTTGGTCATACTGAGATGTCCCATCAAGAGGTTTACTGTGAGGGTGCTTAAGTGCTAGAAGACATTAACAAGAAAAGCTGTGGAGTGCCCAGCTTTGTAGATATCCAAGACCTGCCTGGACATGGCCCTGAGCAACCTCCTCCAGCTGAGTCTGCTCTGAACAAGAGGCTGGACTACAAGATCTCCAGAAGTGCCTTCACACACCAGTGGTTCTGTGACTCTAAGGACTGACACAACCTCAAATGCAGCATGCCTGAAAGACCTCACTGGGATGTCTCCCCATTCACCCCAATGGGCTTCAGTTCAAATGTGTACAATGACCTCTTAAGACACCTCTTTTTACTTTCTGCAACACTTCTAACTCAGATTTTACACCACACTTTTGTCCTTTGTCTACTTACAAGGTTTCATTTACAGGCCACCAAGCTTAAAAAATAAATACTTCCATGATTATACTACTAGCAATTTTCCTTTCCATACTAGAATTTAAGTACTAATCAGCAAATATCTAATTTGATAGCAAAGATCAGATCTTTATGTGTTCTGCATATAAGGAAATGATATGTAAAAAAATTAAAAGATAACAAGACAAAATTGAAACAAAAATAGTACTGAACAAGCAACATGAAGACGCTGATGTATAACTCAAGTAAAACAGGCAAATAGATAGCTAGGAATAAGCATTCTTTATGTATCTTGATGCAAAACATATTTTAAACACAAGTCACTCTAACTCAAACTTAAGCACGGTGTTTCCAGAAATCTGGCCTACTTCCATTTTTAGAACAATTTATTTATGTAACGTGCATACATTTCAATAACTCGTAGTTTAAATTTCCCAACGAAATCTAAAGTAGCTGCAGATTGACTTAACAGCTCTGAAAAATTGTATAGTACGTGAGAATTTACTTTTTCATTGCAATTATGTAAGATTATATTCTGCAGTCACATATAAGTGATGATCTATCTTACAAAATGTTGAAAAGTCAGTAACAGACTACCTAAAAGCAGAGCACTGTTGTGAAATCTTTTCTTAGATAGAACGAAGATGCTGAATTTTGTGTCTGAATTATAGAGTGGGCACATGACAAATGCAAATTAACAAGTTTGTGCTGCATGCATATATTTTCATTATTTAACAAACTAAACAGAGAACACGTTCTTTTCCCACCATGGAAGGCTGTTTTCCTGGTTCCATTTTATTTCTTGCCGAATTTTAGACATGCTAAACTGGTGTTGTAAAAAGTAAAAGTGGCTTGATTGCATATTGAGCATATTAGTTCAGTATAATCTAGAAAAAAATCCCAAACAATTCTATTTAGATAAGTGTAATGATATATTAGTGGTTTTATAGAGGCCTCCGAAGATTTCATAGCAGTATACATTAATGAATTCTTCCTGACATTAGATACAAAAAAATACATTGAAAGGTTTAATACTCCAGTGGATCTGATGCATGTTCAGAGTAGCCAACTTTCCTATCTGAAACCTCCACGTCTAGCCAGATGGCCAATGTTCCTCCCTTTTCACCAAGTCAAAAACCTCTTTGAGAACATCTGTATATACCCATGCATTCTGAAAAATCTAAATTCAATGGTTACTGGAGTCAATAGGAAGATTTATACTGATGTTATACTGGCTTTTGACCAAATCTTGCAATGTCAGATTCGTTATGCATAAGCAGTTTCAGATATCTAATCCTAACATTAAACAAAATTATTTGTGAAAAGTAGAACATTTGGTCTTCTATCTTGTTTTTTCCTTTGTTGCTTATTATGTAGTAAGAGAGCCACTGGTCAGTAGGAAACAGGCAAAGTAATAACCATTTATTACAAGTGAGAAGGGAAAAAAAAAAAGAAAAGAAGAAAATTAAAACTTTGGTATTATTGATTCTTTTAAGTTGCCAGGTGGAAATGTAAAATTTTTCTAAGACTCAATCTAAATCTGAAAAAGGCAGAGCAGAATGTCCATCATGTTTTAATGGACTTAAAATTAATTTTAAAGGAGTGTTTTCTTTTAAAACACACTGAATAATAAAATATTAGTCATACATTCATCAGAAAAAGCATTTTGCATGTTTCAACTTTTTTAAAGTACAACTCAGCACATCCAAACTGCCATCCTGAAATAAAACTCAGTGTTTGTGAGCACCTTAGCAAAAATTGGTTTTCTCTGTGGTCTTAGAAAACTAAAGTATTTCAGTTGCAGAATGTTGCTAAACTTGCTTTCTCTTCCTTATATAAATAATAAAAGTTTAATAGAAACGACATCAATAAAACTAAACTCTCCTCTGTAGACACCATTTAACCGTAAGTGCTTTTGGAGTTTTTCAAGCTGAAAGAAAAGCAAGATCTTTTTGTAGAAAAAAAAGATACTCTTGGAATTTCTTTCATTAGAGACACTGAGTTGTCAAAGTTATACATCAGTCACACAGAACAGAAAAAATCGAAATTCCTCCACACCTTCTCTTCTAGCTGAAAGTTTAATATTTTCATGAAGTTTCATGTGACTTAACACAGGAGCTACCTTGGCTAATTTTAATTCATCATTAAAGACATAAAAATTGACAACAGCCCTCCCTAAACTGACAAAGGCTTTCCTTTCCAGCAAGAAAAAAGAACAAAACTGACAAGAAGTGACAGAACACAGGTGTTTGTCATCTCATTTTCCTAACAGAGCTGGACTGAAAAAAAAATTTATTTTTTTTTTTGAGAAAAAGCTTAGTTTTTAAAAGCTTGCAAAAAACTTCAAAACCTACTTGCTGGCATGAACTAAAGTAGGTTCAGAAACAGAAATTTGTGAAAGAAATATGAAAGCACTGGTTTCTACACCAAAAATGTCATGAGAAGATATTCCTGACATTCAGAACATGTTGTAAAGCAGTATTTTGGTGTGTATTAATTGAGGAAGTTTCTTTGGCAAACAGCCAACAGCTGGAATAAAATACAGGACTTGAGAACAGCTTTTTGACTCATGTTGAATACCTCCATTTACAAGCTTGAAAGACCACAAATCCAATCCTTGGCAGTGATTATGAGAAAGTAAAAGTATCTGTATTAATTTTCCAGGATCGTTCCCACTAATGTACTAACAGGGATGAACAGAACTTATCATCATTAGGAGGAACAATACTAATCCCACTGAAACTAAGGTCTCTCCCAGGCAGCAACTCATAGATGTATCAGCTTTTCTTTGTAACACGTTAGTTCCCCATAAATTTTTCCCCCTTCTAGCTCTTGAGTAGCCATCCAGAACTTCTGTCAATTAGGAACCGAAAATGATTTCGTACACTCTGCCTTTCTTCCATCTTTGTAAGAAATGTGTTGATGGAAGACTAGAAGAGCAATGAATTAGGCTATGCATCTTTTTAACAGCCTATTTTGTCAAAAGCAACTGTTATCAAATTATCCCTAAATATTTCTTTATGAAAAACATTAATAGCATGAATATATCTTTTCTTCTAAAAATGTGCATTTTCCTGTTTTATCACTATTAAACAATACAAAAATGCTGTTTATTACAAGCATCTAGTGTATAACTCATAAGCCTTTGAGATGCATATTAACTAAACAACCAGTTTCACTAAGATTTTATTGTTCTGTTCTTCCAAAAACTGTTGTGATGTTCTCTTTCTAAAACTAATTTAAATATAAAAGAAAGTCTCTTTAATGCATTCTTCACTACAGGGATTTTGGTATTTGTTTCTAAATGAAACAGAATGCTTTTTTATTAAAATAAAACAGAATATTTTCATAACTAATTTACTTTTTATGGCCTTAAAGGATTGCCAGAAGTATTGTACTTAATCATAACACATTAGTCTTTCATTGGATTAGCAAGAAAAGCCTGAGTGACAGCCACAATAACACTGCATTACAGAAATTGAAACATTCGTATTTTTCATCTTCTTGAAAAAGTAAGAGTGACCCAGCAAAAATTAATTTAAATTTTTCTATTTTAAGCTGGTTAAGGCTTGTACCTGGAACACTCAGCTATTTTTCTGTCTGTGCAGCATCGGAAGGACAGTTCACTAATAAAAAAAAAAATTCTGATTAAAATGGTAAAAGAGATAGAAAAGTCAATCAGAAAAATCACAGAATCACAGAATCACAAGAGTTGGAAGGGACCTCGAAAGATCATCTAATCCAACCCCCCCCGCCAAGGCAGGGCCACCTAGAGCACATCACTCAGGAACACGTCCAGTCGGGTTTTGAATGTCTCCAGAGAAGGAGACTCCACAACCTCTCTGGGCAGAGAGGGACTGTCTTCCTGAACACGTGAAGAAAGCACAAACACATTACACGTCAGCAATCCCTCATGTAAGGTACTTTATAAACCTCTTTCACACAACATCTAATTATTTTACAGTCTTGAAAGCATTACACACATAGTCTTGTGAGGCAGAGCTCAGTTTGCTGGCTGTGTAGATATCTAGACAAGGAAGGAAAGGATGGCCATGACTGCCGGCTACTGAGCAGACAGACGTAAGCTTTCTCTGCCTTGCTCCAGAAGGACCTACCATAAGCATGTTCCCAGCACAAAATGATGCAGATGTAGTTATTAACCTCAGAGTCGTTCCCAGATTTCAAAATAACTGGTTTCAGCACAAGTGCTAACACAGCTCTACATTAAAATTTACCTTTCTTAAGAAAAAACTCTGTGCTGAACAAAGCAGTTAAATCTCAGTTCTCTGAAGTACCTAGGCTACATCTTCACCAAGGAGACAAGACTCTTGCCTCCTTCTAAGTGAAAAGACTAGCGAACCTTGCACAACTATTATCAGATCTGCTTTTTAAGGCTGTTTTGCATGATTTTCAGACATGCAAGATTGGTAAGCAGCTGATTGATATAACTGTTCAGTGTGAGAAACTGGATGTGGATTACCTCAAATAATTTGACAAAAAATATATGCAAGGTATACTGGAATTTTCAACTGTACACGAGACATCAACTTGCATGTTTTGACTCTCTTTCTACAAAAATCAGTTCACTCAATTCCACTTAAATCAAGATTACACAGATTGTGCATAAACCTTTCCCACTGCTCGTCTCTTTTAATCAGATATTCAAGGGTACTGTATCACAGTCACATGTTCTGATCAGACATAGAAAATCCTTGAGAGGAGGGCACCAGCGGTTAATCATACAAATCTTTTTCCGGTGTCTGTAATGGCAGCTAAAAATTTATTCTCCACATTAATCTTGATCACAAGTTCCAAAGGGCTATAAATCCAATTTTACAAGTAGACATTCCTTAAGTAAAAGATGGGATGTTTAATGTTTATTCTGTCTTTAATTTTCATTGGAAAAAAAAAATCTTTTTAAGTCTTTCATGCTAGTATCACTGCAGAGAGGCTAGTCCTAAAGGATGAGATATTTTTATGACAAATCCCCACTGTCACTTCTATTTATTTTTTTTTTTTTTGTCCTCCAAATAAGCAGCTATCTGCACACAATCATCTCTGGAATCAGAAAGCAAAGACGGGTAGGACGGTAGCAGAGATGCTAAATGCACTAACAGAACTACTGACAATGTAAAATCTACAGTTACTACCAAGTGAGACCTTCCAGGAAGATGCTAACAGCCTTGGGGCCTGGTATAAAATGTAGGCCACACAATTCACTACGATACAGTGCAAGGCCACAGAGCAAGGACAAGCAAAGGATTTCGTCTCTAAGTTTTCTCATCGGACAAGACAGTAATATTTTGAGAGTGGAAGCTATAAAATCCAAATATCACCTTTTAATGTCATGCAAGGATGAAAGCCAGATGAGTAAACATTGGTAAAATGTCATCTGCATGTCAAAATTTTGGCTATGTTAAAGAAAAATTAAGTCAGATTAGAACAGATACAAATGCTGAATAGGAAGAAGATTAGAGGAATGGTCAGTGTTTCACGTGAAATGACTTGGCTTTCTAGCCTAGGAAATGAAAAACAATAGTATTGGTCACAGAATCACAGAATCGTAGAGGTTGGAAGGGACCTCAAAAGATCATCTAGTACAACCCCCACTGCCAAGGCAGGGCCACCTAGAGCACATCACTCAGGAACACGTCCAGTCGGGTTTTGAATGTCTCCAGAGAAGGAGACTCCACAACCTCTCTGGGCAGCCTGTTCCAGTGCTCTGTCACACTCACAGTAAAAAAGTTTTTCCTTATGTTAACCTGGAACCTTCTATGCTCCAGCTTGCAGCCATTGCCCCTTGTCCTATCACTTAATGACACCGAGAAGAGCCTGGCTCCATCTTCCTGACACTCACCCTTAACATATTTATAAACACTGATAAGGTCACCCCTCAGCCTCCTCTTCCCCAAGCTAAAGACACCCAGCTCCCTCAGCCTTTCCTCATAAGGGAGATGCTCCACTCCCTTGATCATCTTTGTGGCTCTGCGCTGGACTCTCTCTAGCAGTTCCCTGTCCTTCTTGAGCTGAGGGGCCCAGAACTGGACGCAATACTCCAGATGCGGCCTCACCAATGCAGAATAGAGGGGGAGGAGGACCTCCCTCGACCTACTGACCACAGCCCTTCTAATGCACCCCAGGATGCCATTGGCCTTCCTGGCCACCAGGGCACATTGCTGGCTCATGGTCATCCCTCCGTCCACCAGGACCCCCAGGTCCCTTTCCCCTACACTGCTCTCCAGCAGCTCAGTCCCCAATCTGTACTGGCACATGGGATTCTTCTTTCCCAGGTGCAAGACTCTACACTTGCCCTTATTGAATCTCATCAGGTTCCTCCCCGTCCAGCTCTCCAGCCTATCTAGGTCTCACTGAATGGCAGCGCAACCCTCTGGTGTGTCAGCCACTCCTCCCAGTTTTGTGTCATCAGCAAACTTGCTGAGGGTACACTCTGTTCCCTCATCAAGGTCACTGATGAAAATATTGAACGGCACTGGTCCCAGTACCGACCGCTGAGGGACTCCACTGGTCACAGGCCTCCAACTAGATTTGGCCCCATTGACCACAACCCTCTGACTTCTACCTTCCAACCAGTGCACAATCCACCTCACTACCTGATCATCCAGGCCACACCTCCTCAGCTTACCCGCAAGGATGTCGTGGAAGACGGTGTCAAATGCCTTGCTGAAGTCAAGATAGACCACATCTACTGCCCTTCCATCATCCATCCACCTGGTTACATCCTCATAGAAGGCTATCAGGTTGGTCAAGCATGACTTTCCCTTGGTAAAACCATGCTGACTGTTCCCAATGATCTTCTTATCCTTGATGTGCCTGGTGACAGTGCCAAGGATAAGTTGCTCCAACACCTTTCCTGGGATGGAGGTGAGGCTGACGGCTGAGGCTGAGGGTCATTCTTCACAAATACACAAGAAATATCTGCTTTATGTCTGGGGACTTTTATTTCTCCTGAAATCCATTATCTACACCAAACTAATAAGCATAAAATAGTTTTGGGCTACATTACTAATATTTCTACTAAAAAATTGGTACAGCAGCTTTCCAGAAAAAGATGGGAGCTAAGGAGAAGCAGATCCCCATCTGCAATATTGATAATAAGGGTACTGCAGCTGACCTGAAGTTAAGAAATGAATTCAGCTACCGTAAGCTTGTTTACTTATTTATTTATTTATTGACCAACAGCAGCTGTATAAAAGATCATATATCCACACTGTACAATCTTAAAATGAAACTGATGTCCAAATAACAGTTAAAATAGCCAAATACATTCAATAAGTTACGGCACTTGAACACGGTAAATATGGCTTTCTAAAACATTTCAAACATGGGGTTTTTCTTACATTTTTTCTTAAGCAGTGTATTTCTTTGATTGAGACACCGGCTTACTAATATTTTTAAGAATAAAAAAAGGAGTGCTGATTTTTTTTCTTACTACATTTCGTGGTCTTAGACACACAAGTAAATGGTCATATCTTTCCTTAATCAACCCTCTTTTCCAATGTAACAGTGGTACCGGTAATGATGCCAACCACTTTTCCAATACCAGAGATGTTAAGTCAAAATTTTATATATTTTAAAGGAGATGGGAGAGATCTCAATTTCTGCTGAGCATTCTTGCAATATCACAGCCTCACATGTGGTTGTCTGATCTGCGCAATTACATGAAACACTGTAGAAATCTTAGAAAAAGCATATCCTAACAAGGGCAAATGTGACAGCCAAAGAGAGGATGTGAGAATTCAGTGGTCTAGCTAATGGGTTTAGAAGCAGGATAACCTGAAAAAAACTGATGTATGAGTTTCTCTTCAGAAAGCATTGGCATGAGTTAGTGTGCACAGAATGACATTCCTATCTGTTTGAATCATAGAATTATAGAATCATTAAGGTTGGAAGAGACCTCAAGGATTATCTAGTCCAATTGTCCCACCACCACCTATTACCCACTAAACCATGTCCTTAAGTATCACATCCAACCTTTCTTTAAACACCCCCGGGGACGCTGACTCCACCATCTCCCTGGGCAACCCCTTCCAATGCCCGACCACCCTTTCCGAGAAGAAATTTCTCCTCATTTTCAACCTAAACCTCCCCTGGCGCAACTTGCAGCCATTTCCCCTTGTCCTGTCACTAGTTATCTGCGAGAAGAGGCCAACCCCCAGCTCACCACAACTTCCTTTCAGGTAGTTGCAGAGGGCAATAAGGTCTCCCCTCAGCCTCCTCTTCTCCAGACTAAACAAGCCCACTTCCTTCAGCCGCTCCTCATCAGAC
>VWZZ01000693.1:34913-51697 GCA_013399095.1 Psophia crepitans
GGCCTCACCAGGGCTGAGTACAGGGGGACAATCACCTCTCTGCTCCTGCTGGCTACACTATTCCTGATAGAGGCCAGGATGCCGTTGGCCTTCTTGGCCACCTGGGCACACTGCCGGCTCATGTCCGGCTCAACACCCCCAGGTCCTTTTCCTCCACACAGCTTTCCAGCCACCTCGCTCCCAGCCTGTAGCGCTGCCTGGGGTTGTTGTGGCCTAAATGCGGTCCGGCACTTCGCCACATTAAACCTCATCCCGTTGGCCTCTGCCCAGCGATCCAACCTGCCCAGGTCCCTCTGCAGAGCCATCCTACCCTCCGGCAGATCGACACTTCCCCCCAGCTTGGTGTTGTCTGCAAACTTACTGAGGGTGCAATCAATTCCCTCATCCAAATCATCAAAGATGTTGAAGAGGATGGGCCCCAGCACCGACCCCTGGGGAACACCACTCACAACCGGATTGAAGCTACATTTATAGCTGGTTGCATGGTACTTTACACATAAGAGCTTTAGCTATGAAAATTTTCTCATTGACCATATCTTAGTCTGTAATCTTCACACAGTGGATATCATGTTTCTCGCCATGTGCAGTCACTGAAAAAGCATCTTACTGCTGATACAATAAAAATTAAATTAAAAAAGTTTTATCAACTATTTACTTCCATAGCTGCTTTAGTGCTTATCTCAGGATTAATCATATTTGTACTTTCAGTGAGGAACACACTTCTTTAACAGTGATCACATAAGATGCTGAAGACAATAAATATTCCCTCCAAAGCTGTAACAACTTATTTTGTGCTGTCTCACAGTAGGAGAAAATAGACATAGAACTTTCCTTTCCTACCATTCTGTTTTTTCCTTCTTGAACTTCAAGCAACTCTCAGTCTGTCCCTGCGAAATCAGACAAAATACCATCTGAACTCATGAACTAACAGTGTATATGAATGCAATAGTGTATATCTCAGTATAGCCCACATCTACTAATCAGTGTTTCAGTGGAAGATGCAAGAAAAATGCAAAACCAAAATGCATCATTTTATAAGCCTCTTCCATTACAGAAATTGTACATGTGGCAGTGAGTCAGAAAAAAACCCTTGTCTAGCCTGGCCATCACCCTGGGCTTCTCGTGCAGCTGCTCGCTCTCTGCTCGCTCTCGCTGCCTCTGCCGTACACAGACTGAGGCTCAGCAAGCCCGTCACTCTGCTGCACCAATTCTGTGCTACTAAGAAAATCACACCTAAGTGATACTGCCTTAAATACGTTGCATCGGTGGCAGGCCATTTCATGACACACAAGCTGCAGTAAACAGAACAATTCCTGCCATCTACCCCACACATTTCTGAATTTGGGTCATTTCACAGCATGACTGTATCACAAAAATTATGGTTTTCATAGCACTAATACTAATTATCACTATATCAGTATTCACGATGTTTTCTCAAAGTAATGTGAACTGATAAGAATTAACAGTTATTTCAGAGTTTCAGACAGGTAGGAGACATTTACGTCTTATGTCTTTGTTGACTCTGTCTATGCACAACAAGAAGAGAAAGAACACAGGCTCTTCTTATGGCCATGAACAGGATCTCCTTGTGATGGCAGAAAGGAGCCTCTGTATCTCACAGAAGCATCCTCAGATGTCAAATGCAACTGCAGTCTACATGCGGCCATACATGGTCAAGATAAGGACAGTCCTGACAGCACATGAGGAGTCCTGCAGGGACAGGAGGAAATAGCTGGCCAGAGAAGTTTTCAAGAAGCACTGGTAACAGACGAATATCTGACACTGAAATAGCAGCAACTCACCTTCAATCAGATATAATTTTGTTGAAATTAGGATTACATGACTGAGACAGAAAGGAATAAATTGTCATAATTGTGTCTCAAGACATTTAATTAGAAAGTACATGCAGGGCTTATATAAATGTTGCTTTAACAGATGTTATCATTTTCATTAAAATTATTCACTTTCCTTTGTCTTAACCTCCCCCCCAAGAGTACAGTTCCCAAATGACTATGTGAGTATCAACCTGTTCCTATTCCATGACATGAATAATAAAGTTAATCTATGGATATACATTTACTTAATTTAATCAAGTCAAAGTCAGCTATGTGTATTATGAAATGAAAATGGCTCCCAGGAAACACAGCTTAAAAACGTGTCCTGCTTCTTTCAGATAGCCTACAGCATACGCAATTACCCAGCAACTCACTAGGGATAGAAAACAAACAGAAAAAGGTTAAATCTTGCTTCAGTACCTGACTATTCCTAAGAAATTATTTTTACTTATCAACCTTTACTTTGTCTCTTTGAGTAGTTGTTAGCTAATTGTGTTAGTAAAACTTGCAACTCTTCTGCAAATAAGTACAAAACATAAACACTGTGTCCATCCCTTACAATACTTCTAATTTTGCATTAACTACTATGTTGGACATACATTAAGGAGTCTCACCCCAAACACACTGAGTCAGCTTTAATTTTTATGTAGGGGTTTAGTAACAAACTCTGAAGCTAGACAGCAAGTCTTTGATCTTTAAAGCTTAAATTAGAGAGTCAAGTGTATATCCTGAAACCTGCAGCTAATCTGAATTAAGACTCAAAATGAGGGACTGATTCACATTTCAAATGAATTAGGCATTTTAAGATGACACTCGGTAACTGATTAGTCCCCAAAATATGTCATTCTTAAAGAGAAATAAGTCCTAAGAAACAAAAAAAATTACAGGATAAATGTAACATTCTGATATAAAGACCTCATTCCGTAACACATTCAAAGGGAAGCAATTTCAATTCTTCCTGGACTCAATACAAAGTATTCAACCATTCACATGACAGAAGAACATAACAACTTCAGCTTTGCACTTAGGACACAGCTAAAATGCCGCAGTATTTCAAGACTGCACCAGTGCAATTCACATCAATGTAAAAATTTCCACTATAACTGAAAGCTAGAATATAGGACTAAGTGATTTTCTTTTTTTATATAATTGTAGTTTTACTTTCTTGACATTCTTTCCTATTCCACTTTCATAATTATGTCTCAGGACGATCCTCAGCACGTGTATACACACACATCCCTTTTTAAAATTATTAAACCAGCCACATCCGGGTTTGAAAAAAGATGAAAAGGACACTAGTACAATGATTCCTCCTATTTCAGTAACATCACATAATACTCTTGCTTCAAAAGGACAACACACCTAGAACAGATGTGCTACTCTATTTAAATACATTCCCGGTAGGCTCAAATAAAGCACACACAGATACCTGGATTTACAAAGAGACTATGGCTAAGTCTGCAAACAACCTGAATTATAGAATCATTTTGGTTGAACCTCTAAGATCATTAGGTACAACCGTTAACTAACACTGCCAGTCCAACCACTAAACCATGTCCCTAAGCACCACATCTACCTATCTTCTAATACCTCCAAGGTAGTTGTAGAGAGTGATCGGGTCTCCCCTCAGCCTCCTCTTCTCCAGGCTAAGCAACACCAGTTCCCTCAGCCACTTCTCATAAGACTTGTGCTCCAGAACCTTCACCAGCTTCGTTGCCCTTCTCTGGACATGCCCCAGCACCCCAATGTCTGTCTTGTAGTGAGGGAACCAAAACTGGACACAGTACTTGAGGTGCAGCCTCACCAGAGCCAAGTACAGGTGGATGATCACTGCCCTAGTCCTGCTGGCCACACTATTCCTGATACAAGCCAGGATGTTGTTGGTCTTCTTGGTCACCTGAGCACACTGCCAGCTCATGTTCAGCCAGCTAATGACCAGCACCCCTAGGTCCTTTTCCAGCCACTTTGCCCCAAGCTTGTGCTGTTGCACGGCATTGTGNCAGCTCATGTTCAGCCAGCTAATGACCAGCACCCCTAGGTCCTTTTCCAGCCACTTTGCCCCAAGCTTGTGCTGTTGCACGGCATTGTGATCGAAGTGCAGGACCCGCGACTTGGCCCTGTTGAACCTCATATAGTTGGCCTCGGCCCATTGATGCCGCCTGTCCAGATCCCTCTGCAGAGCCATCCTACCCTTGAGCAGATCAACACTCCCACCCAACTTCGTGTCGTGTGCAAACTTTCTGAGGGTGCACTCAATTCCCTCATCCAGATCATTGATAAAGATATCAAATAGAACTGGCCCCAGTACCGAGCCCTGGGGAAAACTGCTTGTGACCAGCCACCAACTGAATTTAACTCCATTTACCACAACTCTTTGGGCCCAGCCATCCAGCCAGTTTTTAACCCAGTGAAGTATATACTCGTCCAAGCCACAAGCAGCCAGGTTCTCCAGAATTCAAGAAAGGTGAGCCTAACAGTGTCCTGTCATGACTCAGCTCTTGAATCTTGGGGACTTAACAATCTCTCATCACTGCAAAGAGACAAGTACATTAGACTTTGCCAAACAGCTGCAAACTGAGCATATGATATGGCTAAAAGCAGCAAGTGAAACACTGAGGAACAAGGCCCATTCAAGAGGATGGGTGGATACACAATATGTGTACACACTGAACATAAACTGCAGAGCTGCTGGCCCTCTCCCAGCCGGGAACTTGAGAGAAGTCTCTTCTCAATCAAACGAGGAGACGACATCTACTGCCTTACAGTGAAGAACAGGAAAAAGATAAAATAATTAATCTGAACTGAATCTTCATATAGATAGCAGGGTCCTACGATGCTATAAAAAAAGGTTAAAAGTTCGGAAGAAAGGAGGATAGGGGTCTACACAAACACCCAGTTCAGAATGCCTTCTGAGTCTTTAATCGTCTTCACTGGAGGAGTACTGCAGGCCTTCTCTCAGATCCATTTACTACACCTGCACCTACTTAACCACATTCCTTGCCATGTAGTCATTTTTATGTGCAACATGTGGGGCAGTAATCCTGAAATTCTCAACTCACTGTCATCACAGAACCACCAGTTGACACTTACTTGTGCTACAGATGCCTTTACATGCTCAGCATTGGCTGTAGTCTTCAGCTTTTAATCATACCATGACTGCAGTGCAATGCTAATATAAAGTGTACCCTTCGAAAATTAGATATAAACCCTTTATTTGACACTTACTGCAAAATTCCTGAGTAGCTTAAAGTTCTCCTCCTTTATAGATAGTTTCCTAGTTTCTTCTCTTTATTTTAATATTAAAGCCTTACGAGTCTGACAAGAGGAACATAGAAAAATACTTCAGTTGAGTATTCAACCAGGTTTCATTGACCACAGGAGGTTACAAAAAGATGCTTGTATGCTCAGCATAACATAAAGTTGTATTATCAATTACAGGAAACATTATTCATACTTACACATTAACTGATTTCAAAATATTAATTAACTTTTCAATGAGGACTGTATAGCTTCTCCACACAGAATAAAATAACTATTTTACTACCCAGTGACTTTTTTGGGACCTCCACACCGCTAGCCGACAGTCAGGCAGTGTAATCACATGGAATAGTTGTGGCCTCAGATTCAAGATTTCTTCACTACAGTTGTTACCACGCTCAGGGACATCTGTCAGTCCCGTGCAAATGTGGATGCTCTTTGAATCACAAGACAGACTTGAAGAAGCCTGAAAAGAACATATAAGCATGTACTGCAGTCACTGTTCATCGTGGTGGGAGGGTAGTTAGTAATACAACATTGTCACTGACATTACTAAGGTTCAGAACTAATTTCCTGCTAAAATAATAAGATTACATATTGCAGCACTGTCGTCAGTTGTCATGCTAACTTTGTGCTCCCATGAAAACCAGACATCATCCTGTATTTGACCTAACCTTTCTCATCTGCATTCGCTAGCTCCCAACCTATTTCATTATCAACTTGTGAATTTTCAATTCAAATTGTAATTGTCTACAGAAACAACTTGGAATTATCAAAACAGAAGTATTATTTGCAAATTTCAATGAATACCAATTTTAATTATTTAAATGAGGAAAAAACCCAACATGCAGGTTGCTTTCTCCTGCGTTTTGGTCAAGCTTCCCAGAATGCAGGAGATTTGCAGTCAGAAATACTCCTTCTTTATGGAAACATAAACATGAAATATTCCTCATTTGACTCCCTATCCCCGACTACTGTTCTCATTTTATCAGACTCATTACTGGACAGCACAGACACATTAGAAAGAAAATTCTGATGGTAGAGTTGACAACTATTTTATAATGCGCCATTACAGATTTGAAAGGAAATCCAAATCGATTAATTTCATTTGTTCTTAATGACAGAACAAGAGGCAACACTTCAAGCTGTAGCAGGGTACATTAGCATCCCAACCAGAGGAAAAAATTACAGTCACCAGATCATTAAACAAACTGCCAAGTCAAGTTACAGACTCATTATCACTTGAAACATGACACCTATCAGAGGAGCCAGAAATAATAAATCTGTCTTGCCAAAATGGTAATGGGTTGTCCATAAATTCCAGAAGAAACACATTCCAAAATTGAAATGGTTTGATTAGATTACAAAAATTACTTGTTATTACAATCTGCATTATTTTGTTTAGTCGGTAATAATGAACATGAGAAGTGCTACAGCAACCAGCCTCCTGAAAGATTACTCAACTGGCAGTGTGTTTAATAAAGCCTTCCATTATAAACCTTCACTTCTCTTACTGTTTCAAAATTCATAACTTTGATGAATATAATGCAATTTGGGGCAGAAAATAACATCCCTTCAACTGTATTTTTTGCTTTAATTTTCTATAAATGTAAACAAAATCAATATCGCTTGCCATTTATCCTGCGTTATACCTTATCTGTAGAAAAGCAGCAGCTGGTACAGGACTAAATGCAGCCTCGGGCAACCACTGAAGCAGTGGCAGCTGGCCAGCCACCACAGCCAGCTCCTGCACAGCGGGTGCTTGGTGTCAGGGAGCAGCAGGAGGAAGGGGTGCTCCCAAGGGGCAGGCGAGCCAGCACTGAGGGTGGTCCTGGCAACAGACCACCAAGCCTCAGGCAAAGGTGTCAGCCAAGGCCAAGCCAGGAAACTCAAACAAGCCAGGAGGAAAGCTGGCACCAGCCGACGCCAGCACGGCTGAGGTAGGGACGGAGGGTGCCGGGCTGGGCTCACATGGGGCTCCTGGGCCTTGGGCAGGGACACCGTGGCCCAGTGGTGCCCTCAGGGTTCGGACGCTCAACTCCCACCACCAAAATGTGTTGCTTCCATTTTTGAAGGAGCAAGGATTTTGTGAAATGCCATACCGTAACTCTAGATTTTACATTCTGCTCTTTCTCTCAGTCTCAAAGTAAGTTCTATTTACAACAGCCCACTAATTACGAAAATTACACTATTTCAGTACAACTAGGCTAACCTCTGTCAGCATGGCACAGCCATTACAGTACAGAGCCAGGCTGTGCTTAAAATGAGCACCTCTGCAAACTTCTGCCACCCTGGGAAGAGTTTTCCTGCATGCTTTATTGATTTAAGTAAATACTACAGAAGTCTAGAAGAAAGTCAGAACTGTGAAAATATTAAGTGTAGTGGCATGCATAGATTAATTTAGAGGGAAAGAAATTAACAAGTGCAGTAACTAGTACTACAGCAGTGACAAGCACTGCACTGCCTAATTTGCAAGCACCGGCTTTGAGCAAGTTTCCATGGTTTAGGAGAGGGACTATGAGGCCTGGTATTTAACCCTAAAACTCATCAATTTTATTACAGGGATCTCAGGCCACACATTAACAGCTTTCACAGACAACACTGAAATATGTATACATCAAAGCTTGAACACCAGTCCTCTCCCAAACAAAAAAGTGATTGGCAGGTTAGCAAAGAACCGATCTTAGTCCAGCAGATCACCCGCTTCAGTTTGAATGACAGCCCAAAATAAGATTTTGAAAAGACCATGAAAAAGCAGTATGTAGAAGAAAAAAAAACAAACCCAAAACCAAAAGATAAAATCTTTTGCATAGAAAACTGCTAGCTGCAAAATAACAACCAAAGTTACAAGGACTGACTATTTAACAAGGTTCTTTTTTCATCTTAGATATTAAAGTTAATTAAAATTGGTGAAGTCATGGAGTCATTTGTGACCTATCCTAAATGTAATATAATCTCATCTGAAAAGCATGAAATGACTCTGCCTATATCTATTACTTGAATTCTTGATAACTATTATAGTCATTTGATAATCCAATTACTATAAATTACATTGCAGAAGTAGGTCCATGCAATACCCAAAATAGAAAAGATTTGTGACATTGTCTGCACATTAATGGACCAAAAGAAACTTATTAGGTAAAACAAACTGAAAAAACCTAAAACTTGCTTTGACTTCCCAGAATACATATATCTGAAAGCATTTGACTTGCTACAGAATAGGACACTCTATGAACATACATACAGTTACCATTTTCAAATGCAAAAGCCAAAATGATTGATTGGATCTAGAATGTAATGCTAAAATCAGTTTTAAACATAGTTTGGAAGGTGCTAAGTTTGACATCAGTAAATAGGCACTGTTGGGTGCTAGCCAGACAAACTTCCTAGAATGCAGGAACAACATACTCATTTGTGTAAAGCTCCATTTTCTGGTGCCCAACACCAAAGGACTTCATCTAATACTTCAAGAGTATGGAGCCACTAAGAGTCAATCTTTGCATGCTAATCGCCAGCAAAGAAAAGGTTCCCAGGGGAAGGGCCAATTAACACTGGTGGTCACCAACTACCTCCACTGGTTCACAATCTGTTTTCAGTTCAGAGCTTTCGAACACTAAAAATATTTATCTGATGTTTATAAACACAACGAATAGTTTATTTTGGCTTGAGTCTAGCCCAAATGTATGAAAAAACCTGACATTTCAGTATCAGATCAGGGATCAAGGCCAAACCCACACATGTTATGGGAGAAAAGATGATATAATCTTAAGAGTAGAAGAGCACAAAATGTTTGCCTGAAAGGGTGGACGAAGTAGGGAGAGTAAATCAACAATTGTTTCATTTTCCAAATCCTTTAAATCAAATGTAAAAATACAAATTATATCAAAAGAAAAACCCCAAAACTAGCCAGTGAATCTGCTAACATCAAGTATGAGTCTGCCTCATAAACGAGTTCAGAAAAATCAGTACCAGTTACACAAAGTTAGAGGAATGCCATATAGTAAGAAATAAAATTTGTATGTATCCTCAGTTTTACACTTCAAGTTACAAGGATGAAGCGTTTAAATGAACAGGTCACTGAGCCTGATGTAAACCTGCTGTCATTGCTGTCCTCAGCTAGTTGGGATCCGCGATCTGATGGCTCACATCTATGATGACAGTCTCTAAAAGCCAGTATCCTCACCCAAATCTACACTGCACTATCCTCCTGGTGAAGAAAAACATACTAAAATTATCCTGAAAAAGTTAAGACCATCCACAGTTTCCTTCTCAGCAAGAATTTACAGAAGAGAAGCACTTTGCAGAACATTAAAAATAGTCCTGTGAAACAGGAAGAATAGGGGGTTATTTATTTTCTTTATGGATTAATGGAATATAATGATCACAAATAATTTTTCACGATATATTTCACTATTTGAAACTACTAAATTTTGTAAAATCCATATGCAATAAAAGAAAACCTCCAAGCATGCTAGGTGTTAAGTATCATTTGCAACAGTAAAAATGTATTTATTTTCCTTTTCGAAATTATGAGTAATTTCAAGCAAAAATCTGAATTCCACCACATTTTGTAAAAAAAACAACTTTACAGAATTTGTTGGGGGTTGTTTACTTCTATGCTATGGACTAAACAGTCCCAAAAATAAACTCTTCCCATACATTTCTTTAAAGTATTTACATTTAGCCTTCGTATGCATCACAAATGAAATCTATGCTTCATGGAACATGAAAGCATGTTCTCTGAAATTCTTCATAAATGCAAAGCACAATCTGGCTCTGTAAATCTCCAGAACTACTGGGGGTAAGGGGTAAGGCAGGCAGGAAAGAGAGAAAATATGCATATGCACAGTCCAGCACAAGGGAAAATAAGACTCGGGCCTAACTCTGACAACTGAGTTACACAAATTCATACAGATTTATATATTGTGCACCCTCACTGAAATTAACACATCACACAAAAATGGCACTTAAATTAATGAGATCCAGTGGATCTAAAGTTACTGCCACAAAAATGTAACAATCCACATGGAGTGATTGGTATTATATAAGGATGAAACTGAGAAAATAAATAATTAAGCTTTAGTTGTTAATGTAAGTTGTGAAATAACTGCAGATGTTATTTACTCAGATTTCTACACAGCATTTCATACAGAATAGAATATTAGAATAGAATAGAATCGTTAAGGTTGGAAGAGACCTCAAGGATCATCTAGTCCAACCGACCCCCCACCACCTATTACCCACTAAACCATGTCCCTAAGTACCACATCCAACCTTTCTTTAAACACCCACAGGGATGGTGACTCCACCACCTCCCTGGGCAACCCGTTCCAATGCCCAACCATCCTTTCCGAGAAGAAAAAGAGATCTGCTTCGTGTTTTACTGCTTGAGGTAAATAAAATATTTCAGTTATATCACAAAACTGAGACAACCACAGCTGCACAAGGAAAAAAATGTTTTGCTGAAAATAATTAATATGTCTCACTTCTTGTTTCGTTCTGCTATTTCCCCTCTTCACTTTGCTAAATCCACTTCTTTCTTTCTACATCTCTGCATGTTTTAGTTAGTTAGTTTATCATCTTTTTAAATGCATATAATTTTTCTCCACGGTTACAAATCAGGTTTGTTGCATTACTGTCCTGGTTTAAAAAAAAAAAAAACAAAACCAAAAAACTTGAGTTTTCAAGTTCTGTTCAGCTGGTTCATGATTTGAGTACTTGTATTAAAATGAAACTCCTCAACAGCACAACACACTTATATCACCTTCTCAGCTACTATTTTAAAAGATCTGATATTAAGTAATTAAAAAGCTTTGCCTTGTATCAGCAAACTTGGGTTTGATTTTGAAATGTAGTTCTTTCTGTACCAAATAATACATCTTTAATAAATGAAATATGAAAATAAAAATTCATTACTGAATGCTGCCATTTTCGAGGTTTTAATATATAAATTGCAGTAGAGGAGCATCATACCTTTCACATTACAGAAAAAAAAAATTAAAAGTATAATATTAGCTTTCAAAAGTCTGCTAGAAAAGACTTCCTCCATCCTATTGACCTGTATCCATAAAGTTAAATCTTTCTATTAGAATAAAATATTCCTAGTTTTTGTTTAATAACACAGTGTCCATCTAGTATGGTATTCGTGGCCATTTTATTGTGAGGCTTTCCCATCTTTTGACTGGGGATTAGATTTCCTTCTGTCTTAATTCATTTTATTTCCAGCATCTTTGAATAAGCAAGAGTCTTAATGTAACACGACTTTTTTTTTTTCCCACTCACAAAAGTCAAACATTACTACACTAAGTAATACATTTCCTGAAAAGAAAGTACTGGATACTAATTCTGTAATTCCATCCAGGTTATCTTACTTACATTTCACTTCTTGGAAGCACCACATGGCATCATCGAATCACAGTATGATTGAGGGAAGGGAACCCCAGAGGTTTCTAGTGTAGCCTCCTGCTCCAAGCAGGGTCAACCATGACAGGTAGAGTTTGACCCATAACCACTACCCCCAGCGTCCAGCTATTCAGACCAAAATGTACCTGCGTCCTTGATACAAGAATACTGTGGCAGACAGTTTCAAAAGCCTTACTAAAGTACAGGTAAACAACATCTGCCACTCTCCCCTTGTACTCAAATCCCATCATTTTATTACAGAAGGCAATTGGGTTGATCAGGCATGATCTACCCTCGCTAAGTCCACACTGACTGTTCCCAGCCACCTTCTTCTCCTTCATGTGCCCATGGAATCTCCTTCACGTGCCCATGAAATCTCCTTCACACATTCTAAAAGGACTCACTCCACAATGTTGCGAAGGCCCAATGTGAGGCTGCCAGCCTGCATTTCCCCATATCACCCTTTAGGCCTGTTTTTAAGACGGGTGCAACATCTGCCTTTCTCTACTCATCTGGAAGCTCCCCTGATGTCTATGATCTTTCAAAGATGATAAAGAGTGGCCTTGCAAGGACATCAACCAGTGCTCTCAGTACCCCTGGCCCATGGGGTCCCATGGAGTTGTTGCAAGGAAACTCTGCCTGGACCCTCACCCGCTACTGGTAGTTCTCCTCCTTAGACTATCCTGAAAAGCAGAAGCCTGAGACACCTGATAGCTGAAAACTGAGGTAAAGAAGACATCAAGTAGAATCATTTAATCATTTGGGTTGGAAAAGTCCCTTAAGATCATCGAGTGTAACCATAAACCTAGCACTGTCAAGTCCACCACTAAAACACTTCCCTAAGCACCGCATCTACATGTCTTTTAAATACGTCCAGGGATGGTGACTCAACCGCTTCCCTGGGCAGACTGTTCCAATGCTTGACAACATTTCCGGTGAAGAAATTTTTCCCAATGTCCAATCTAAACCTCCCCTGGCAGACTGTAAGACCATTTCCTCTAGTCCTAACTTGAGGTCTATTCCTCTCATTCCAAAGTATCTCAGCTTTGTGTCCACTTTCACTCAACCTATTCAGCAACAGTACCACATTTCCCTTGTTCAGCCTTGTATTACTAATAAAGTAATAGAAGCTCTTCTTGTTGGCCTGTCACTTGCAAGTCTTAACTCCAGCTGAGCTTTGACTGTCCTGACACCATTCCCACACAGCCATGCAATGTTTCTAAACTCCTCCTTTGTAGCCCATCTTTGCTGCATTTTTGCACTGAAGCTCAGTCATGAGTTCCCTGTTTCACAGAGCTATTATCCTGCCAAGTCTACTCGACATCCTCAGTATTGTGTCAGAAATTCTTGTTCGTGGAGGAGGTTTCTAGTCTGTTACTCCACTCTGGATGGAGAGATGGTTGGACCTAAATAGCTACAGATTTCACCATGACAAAAGTAATGTCATGCAGCAAAGTCAGTCACAACAAGACAGAATATAATTCTTCTTTTTTATTACTATGAAGATACACCAAGATCTTACATCACTTAGATCCAGAAGTTTCCTTCTGGAAGGAAGAAGATAAAGGTCATGGCCAAATCTTTATTTAATATACTACGAAAAATGTCTGCAATTGAGGCTTCCTTTATTCTCCTTCATAAAATAATAGTCAAAAAACTCTCAGGAATAAGAGAGAGAGAGAGAGTGAAGAACGTTACATAATCCTCAAGATTTTAGTCTTCTACAGTTTTTCTCCTTTAGAGAAGACAGTGAGTGGTAAAACAAACCATTCAGCTTTGGAAAGGTGGCTTTCATCTCCTTGTGTTCATTCATTTTCCCCTGTTTAGAAATAATTATTAGAATTACAGTTGGAACAAATGAAAAACACCTTCAACATGAAACTGCATGGGAACAGATTGCTCAGATGACTTAACGCATCTCTGAGGATGGAGATTCCACTGAATTTAAAGTTGAACTTTGGATCTGGGAATCATGATCTCACATACTACCTAGATATTTCAGGTATCTTACTTTTAGGAAGCAGACTCTCCCAGCTTCAGCTGAAACTTAGCTCTAGCCTGGCAAAGCAGAAAAACCTGAAACACTCATACATACATGTGGGTGTAAGCAGTGTGCTATATGGTGTATCATTCCTGAAAGGTTTCTGATTCCTGAACTACAAATTCCCCAGTTTATTTCACTGCAGAAAAATCAAGCCGCATTTTAAGCAGAATAATTCACCCACACAATTAATGAAATAAACTAACAGCAATTATTAATCCTATTCCTCTCACATATACCAAGGAAATGAGTGCTAGTAGATTTGTGGACTTGGTTATGTATATAACTCTGAATACTCTATAAAGAGTACATGCTATACAGAAATCACACAAGTAGCTCCAACTCAAACATTTAAATTGGTTATCACTGCTATAAAAAGAATTCGTATTTAAATAAGTATTTAAATTTCATCATGAACAATTCAGTTGTGAAGCTATGAATAATACCCAGAATATGATCATTATCCACAGACTACTGTTCACTTTACAATGATATAAAGACATTCTGCTATCAAAGAGGCTGTAAATCTAAAAAAACCAACAGCTTAACAGTCAAGCACACAGAACCATTTTAACAGAAAGAAACAGCTACAAAAACATCGGAACCTTTTTTTCTTGAAAGAAATTGGAGGATTAGGGAAAATCACAAGCCGAACATAAGTCAATCATCTATTTCATGCTCCAGGATGTGCAATTATGAGTACTTCATGAGATACATTGAGAGTAATCCTGCTTGATTCAGCATATTGACCAGGCCACAGTTGGAGTCCCATAAACAATTTTAGAGGCAGATATTGGCCAGCTGAAAAAAGCCAATAGCAAAGAAAATGCATGATTCAAAGAGTCAGAGGATTGATGCTGCTTATACTATAGAAGATATATTGACAGTCTTCAGATACACAGAAAGCTGCTGCAGAGAGCAAATACCCTACTGCAAAGACCAGGTAAAATAACAGCAGACTTCAACTGCAGCAAAAAAAAACCCGAAGAAGTGAAGCCAAAGGAGTGAAGAAATGCTAGTCAATCAACTAGGACCAGTCAATCTGGTCCTGATCAGCTTGGGTCTCCAGGTGCCAGGGAGCAGCGAGAGTGGGCTGCTCCACCAGGGAAGTTAAGCAGGGAGCTCAGGGTGGTCATGAGGCAGGCAGGGGCTGTGTCCTTACTCACCCGGAACATGGTCCCACAGCACACAAGCAAGAACAGTAGAGCAAAATGTCAGCCAAAGTACAACATCAAACCTGACAAAACAGCGAGGAATGTTTATAAACAGAGGTAATGCATGAAGAAGAGACATGTATATTCTCCTTAAACTTAATCAAATCGGGAAAGTTCTTTCTTCTGCCATTTGATTTCATATCACATACTCTCTTCTCTTCACTACCACTATATAATTGTTGGCAGACTAAAAGTCAAGATACTAGCAAGACCTGGCAACCTGCAACAGGAACTGAGAGTAACCAGCAATTAAGGCATTAGGGCACTGGGAACTGCAGTCACATTTATATATTGTGCTTCGTAGGCAGAAAAAGCCCTACGTTACTGCTAGGTTATGGGTGTTCTCTCTTGTTCAAGGATGCTTTACACCAGAATTAAAATGCCTGAAATATTCTTTTCAAAAGATTTTTGGGGAGAGGCTCCCAATCTTTAGCTTATTTCCTAACTTCCTCTGAAAAATTAATACGAAGAAAAATTTCCCTTGCAAAAAAGACGGTGTTTTGCATACCTCTAAAATTACACATCTACTGCCTGGACGATTCTTCACTATTCTGCTCTGCCTTACATCTTAAAAGGATTAAGTAACGATGAGTACTCTGCAGTCCATGAAGAAAAGCAAAACAAGCAGCCTAAGTTCTTTCCTCTACATTGTTCTTCAGTTTGTGTAATTACAGGAATTTGCAAATTGAGGGAATATTTCCCATCTTACTTCTCATATCACATCTGAGAATAATACTTCAAATCACACCGTCTCAAATGTAAGAAAATTGGGAAGGCGTAGTAAGAAGGAGGAAGAGAAAGAGCCGTCAACATTTATTCGTTCAGCCTGATGTATGCTGCTACGCATTACACTAGAGCCTAAATATTCTAAGGGAAGTGGGGGTTTAGCAGGGGAAGGCAAGAATAAACAGGTGCTCTCCTCCTCTGTACACTACTGGAGAGAAAGGGGGAGAGGGAGCACAGACAAGAATTTTTGTTTTTTTAATCATATTTGGAATATAAAAACATAGAATCTAACTTATTGAGCCTATATCCAGACAGACTAGTAATGCATTACAAGAGAAGTGGATCTGCAGAGCAAAACTGCTTTTGTAAAGGATGCAATGCTCCTACCGTGGGCATTTCGGGGAGGTTTCATTTTGGACTTGCTACAGCATGGTCCCATGGACTAAACCCTCATTAGTGGCTGCAATTGATCAAGAGCATCTATGAAACACCTTTCAGTTCAGTTCCATCTGAAAGAAATTCAGCTTGTATGCTTCTGTACAAGCATTTCAGTGCTAGAAGTGCTGATACACATTAGAAGCAGATTTTTAAAGAAAATCTCCCCCAGTCATTCCCATTTCTCATGCCGTGGTCTGCATTGTAGTCTGGTCTCAGAGCAGATGAGCTGGAGGTACGCTCCACGGGCAAACCTAGAGAGCCCAACCACTAACGGGTGTTCAGTCCACAAGATCAGGCTAGAGCTAATCTGAAATAAAAACACATAGATTCATATAGCATGAATGTTCAGTCTCTCTGTTTTACTTCACAGATCTACTCATGTTCAGACACACTACATACCAACACAGGATGTACCTTTGGTACACTCCAAACCACTTTAAAACAGACTGCACAGCAATAAATACAGATGATAACGAGATTCACCTGAAAAGCACGTCCCTAATTCAAAGTAAAATATTAATGCACATTTCTAGGCTGAAATAAAGACTCTTTGGAATGGAGCATTTTCCATCACCGTTTTATGCTTTGTTCTACAAACCATGGAGTATATAAATATGTGTTTGTTTCGAAAATAACCAAGTCCTTTACTCAGCTCACTGGTGGTAAATTCCCCTGAATAAAAAGGTCAGCAAGTCTCAAACACTTCTGAGCACATCAGGCTAGTATCACTGACAAATGGGACAGCTACAGTGAAAAGGACAGCTCTAAACGGTGGCATCTATACTAGGAAATAAAGCAGGTGATGGCCTGCAGGTCAGCTGGCACAGCTTGTATTAGTGGGTCAAAGCCCTCTTCACAGAATCACAGAAT